>WMED01003660.1:0-21825 GCA_019650415.1 Pipa parva
TCGGCCCTCTAAAACCATCCTAATTTCTCATGCGGCCCCTTGAGAAAATTAATTGCCCGCTCCTGCCCTAGGTGTTAATTCAGCTGTGAGGGAAAATGTTTCAACCTCATTTGGCAATCAGCTTGACTGCCCTTACAGTGACAAATCCCTTCCTGAACTACTATTCCTATTTTCTTCCATACAGTTTCATGCAAATGTAGGTGCCTGGACCTTAATGTGACTTCTTCCACTGTAGCTATTGCATTCCATACCAATATTGTTCTTACAATGGATAATTATATATATATTACAGTAATAACAGGAGATAACTGACCACTACACTGAGAGAAGTGTCCAATGATTTCTGTCTTCTGTACATTTATTTCAGTCAAAACCTGGCACATTCACCTTGGTTGTAAAAGAAAAGGAAATTAAATTTCCCAATAATGTGCTCAGCAAGTATTATCCACATGTAAATGTCCAGACATCTCAACCAACCAGTGTGTTAAATAGGCATTAACCCATTTATTTGCAATAAGTGGAAAAATATAGGGGGTTTGTATACTTGGGTAGGTAGCAAGCAGATTGTACATAAATAAAGAGAAGCTGATAAACTCCCCAGAACACGTAATGCATGCAAACGTTTTCACAAGTGTTTTATATTGTATTCAGTGGACAATTCTCAAAATAAAATTGGCAATAAACAGGGAAAAGAAATCCTTTTACAAAGTGCTTAGCTTTTATTAAACCATTGCACCATTCTAAGCTGTGCTGAGGAGTGAATATTCCCTATGGTGAGGAGAATATTGGTATAAATAAACTTCCTACCATTGTCAGATGATTTTGACATGGTAGAAGCAGTTAATGTTACCAGGGAGAGAGCCCCTAAGAGACTCGGTCCTGTGTCCCCATGCAATGTGCAGGCAGGCAGAGTGTAGTGTGGGAATGAAGACTGTGGAAAAGCTCATTATGTCAGAGAAGTAAGGCGAGGTTCACACTAGCTTATTATGCGCAGCGCATCATAGGCAAGTGTGAAAAAAAAAAGGAAAAATACGCGAGCGGATTTTTCCTTTATACATACCAGCGACAGAGTTAACGCTCCCTTGGCATTCACATCACTTCCTATGTGGTTGCATTTTGGCCGCGGCGTATTATACACTGGACAAAATGCAACACACAGCATTCTGGACCCAGCGTATGTGCATCATACTCTAGTGTCTGGAACTAGGTGAGTGGTATCGGCTTTCATTGAGCCATATTGTTTTTATTTCACACTGGCGTATTATGTGCTGTGCATAATACGCTAGTGTGAACCTAACCTAAAAGGGGTAAAGCTCATAAGAGGAGGAGTTGGGTGCCTACACACAAATACATATATAAGTAGTACACCTATCTGCCTCCTAAATCGTTGTATTAAGAAATCCAGAATCAGTCTGTAGTCTATGCACTGTCTCACTGAATTTTGCACAGCGACGGCAGCCATTTTGGATACATTAAGCATGCTAATCCTGACCTGTGACGTAACTGCAGAAATACTGGCAGGAAGCTACAGCTTAGAACAGCGGTTCTCAACCTTTTCTTCTGTGCGACCCCCGGCGCTGACATCACCACGCACCGCGTCACGTGGTGAAGTTTTGGCCGAATGCGTGTCACGTGGTGATGTTCAGGCGAAACGTCATCACATACGCGTCACGTGGTAACGTTTTTGGCCAATGTCACCCCGCAGGAACCCTTATAAGAAGGGTTCCTGCGGGCAGTTCTCAACCCCCGTGGGACGGTCGAGTGACCCCAGCCGGGGTCGCGACCCACAGGTTGAGAACTGCTGGCTTAGAAGCTTCACACTGCCTGTAACTGCTACGTTCTGCCAGTAGTTTCACAAGCAGTAAAGGGCTTACAGTAGCAGGCAAACAAGAAAAAGGTTTTTATTATCATTTCCTAAATAGGTAAATAGATAAGATCGATTGTGATGTTGGCAAAAACCAAGTGGGTGCTTGAATACACCCGATCGTGCTTGCTGTTACAAATTGGAGCTGGATGGGTGGGCTGGGCATTTGAGTTGTTTTTGGATCCCACATGCCCAGCAGTTTTATCTCTGTGGTTTATCCATTTGTATTTTTATATTGACACCCATCCAGCTCCATTTGCTAAGTGCAAGCAAGATTTTTGTTTTCATGCATTTAATTTTTTTGCTAAAATCACAACCTTACATGCTCAATGATTTCATCTCTGTGGCTTCTCCACAGTATTGAAATCCATGCTTGCACTTACCAAATGGAGCTGGATGGATGTCAGTATAAAAATACAAATGGATAAGCCACAAAGAAGATATCACAAAACATATAAGGTTGTGATGTTAGCAAAAAAAAAATAAGCGCCAATAAAACACCCAATCATGATTGCACTTAGCAAATGGAGCTGGATGGTTGTCAGTATAAAAATACAAATGGATAAGCCACAGAGGTGCAATCACTGAGCATGTAAGGTTGTGATGAAGAGTGAATAGGCTGGTTGCAGATCAATTTAATTTCAAAGTGCCATTACATTTTTCGGGTATTAAAACCCTTTTTCAAATTTGAATATATTTAAAATTTTTCTTCTTTATATTTTTATTTCAAAAACGTTATCAGTTAGAACGAAAAATAATCATGCATGAAATTCATAATTTAATTTTCACAAATAAAAGTTCTTTTAATAAATAAAATCAATTGAATTATGGTAATTCATATTCTAAAAAAATATTAATCATTTATTAAATAAAATATTTTCTAGCTATACAATAATTAATTAGATTTTTAAATAAAGTACTAACTTAGTTGGCAGAATGACTCTCTATTGTGTTTGCCAGCATGCACTAAATGAGCGTGATGATGTTCACGCTCATTTTCATCAGCAGTGATGCATACTGGGGGAAAGCTTAGTGCTGGGACCTTGGCTCACAGAGTACAGTGAAGTCTGGCTCTGTGCTGAAACGTCTGTGAATTGATCAATCCTACTCTGGGCTGCTTCAAAGTATTTACAAGTATGGAACCATTTACTACATTTTTTTTTTTAGCTTTAGTTTTCCTTTAACCAGTCCTCTCCCAGCCCTGTGGCTGCTTCCCAGGTGTTCCCTGCTCTGGTCTATCTTAGTGCTCACACCCCCTCCTCTCTCCTGCTTTATCTGATTTAGTGCTTAGCACCACAGCTTCTCTCCTTCTCCCAGCACTGCATTAAATTCCTGTGAGCTGATCACAGAAACAGAGCTGGGGGAGAGAAACACTAGATTAGATATAGCCAGACTGGGAGAGATAACGGAGGAGGGGGTGCGAGCAGTAAGATAGTGTCCCACATTGGTTAAGGAATGGAGTGGGCTGGGTTTAAAGGTCACTATTTACTTCCCTTATCTCCCCAGCATGTTTCAGCTGCACCTGTGCCACTGCCATTGACCACTGCCTCTGAGAGGGTTGGGGAAGAGGCAGTGGTGTACTATACATCCCAGTTTATGCAGGCAAGTGAAAAAAAAAATCAGGAATGAGTTAGTGATTCATAGGTTATTAAAGGTACAGTTTTATTTATTTATTTTTTACTTTTGTGCTTTAGTTTCCCTTTAAGTTCTTTTAGTGTCCTTCTCCAGTGGGAGTTAACTTTACCCCTGGTCCTGTGTCCTGAGGAGAAGAAAGGGGATTCTATAACTTTCATGAAAATCCCTTTCTAGCGAGGACTATATTGTCAGGGCATCAAATAGATGTTGATCTTTATTCAAATCTGGATGAAGGACAAAAATAGACTCTCACCTCTCAAGAACTAAATCAGTGTCTCTTAGGACTCATCAGTCTCTGTAACAAGCCTGTCCAGGGAGATGAACACAAGAGACAATAAAAGAAAGAACAAATGAAAAGAGAGAGAAAACTAGGACAAAAAAAGATGTGAGAGTGTTAAGGAAATGAAATGCAGGAGTGTACCTTACTCACAGGTTTATGTGGTAGTATCCTAAAAGCTGTATTGTATTTTCAGGCAGGTTGTATTATAATTCTCAATCTAGCAGATTAAAAATGTTGGTACTAACCAGAAAATCCTTTTCTCGAAGGTCGGTACTGTCAGTGCAGGACTATAGGGGATAATTCCTTTGCCTGGATAGGTGGGACAAAAGTGAAAGACTTAACTGAATACTCCTTCCCTGCCCCACTTCTGATAACCAGGTCTGTGTCAAGTCTGTACTTAAGAAGGAGTAGGAACAATATAAAATATGAACTGAACTTAGTTGTGTTAATAGTAGGACCCCAGTTCTAACTTAAGGGAGGAACCTTACTGCACTGACAGTACAGGCCTTCAAGAAAAGGATTTTCCTGTGAGTACTAGATTTTCCTTGTTACTAAACAATCTAAATCAAAAGAAACTAATCTAAAACAGCACAAAAAAGAACTGGAAGAGGCTCCTGCTTCTTGTCAGGAGTGCAGTCCCAGCGCGGCCACTGCACTCCTGACAAGAAGCAGGAGCCTCTTCCAGTTCCTTTGTTTAGGATATCAAGGCAAAGATATCCCTTGGACTGCTGCTGGGACTACCTAACGACTTTTTCATTTCATTGGTGTGTGAGGCGCTGTTACTGTAAGGACAGGTCCTGCAGGTCTGTCTATTCATTCTTCTCAGCACAAAAAAGAAATAGTTTCAAAAAAAGCAATAATATAATAAAAAAATAATAAAAGCAATAAAAAACCATTAAATAAAAATTTTCAATAAAAGAGCTCAGTAATCAATCTACTCACCGCTCCTGAAGTCTTCTCTTCTGTCCCATGAAGTAGTCCTGGATGGGTCAAAGTTGTCTTCGTGCCCTCGCTCCTTGTCTTGATCCGCGGTCTTGGCTGAGATGCAAGTAACCAATCAGCAACAGGCATAGGGTATATAAAGAGACAAAATTTGTGCAGTTCCCTCACAGGTCCGCTCCTCAGCTATAAATATAGTCATGAAGACCCCTATATATATATAGCTGAGGAGATCAAGTTTTTAACTGTTTTTATTTTTGATGATGTTTTAGATTGTTAGTTTGTTTTTGTGTAGACTGTTGGTTTTAAATTGTTTATTTATTTGGTATTTTGTGTAGTTTTTTTTTTTTTAACAGGTGGCATAAAGGACCGTCACCCCACTAGTTAGAGGGTGCAGGTGCACCTCAGTCCCATCACCCCATGGTTAGGGCCATAATGAGATTAGTGCATTCAATCCCATAGCACCAATGGGGTCATGAGAGGGGGAAAAGCGATTGACACCTCCAAGTGAGGGACCTCTGCCCCTTTAGTTAATGTTGATGCCCCCCTACCCCATTTGATTACTGGTGTAGGGGGTAGGGGAGCGTTCCCAGCCAGACACCCTCCCAGTAAGCGATCACCCCACCCCCGCATAGCAGTTGGTGGGAGTGATAGGGGTTCCAGGGACCCCTACTAGTTTTGTTTATGCCCCTCTACCCCACAGGGACATGGAGGTAGGGGTTAGAGTATCAGTTCCCAGGAAGCCACTCCTAGTGATACCGATCCCCCACCCTGCCTAGTGCTGGGGGAGGGTGGTGTGATAGGGGTCCCAGGGACCCCCTTTTATTTCTATAGGCCCCCCTATCCCACAGGGACATAGAGGGACAGGGGTAGGGAAGCAGCTCCCTGGGACTTAGCAATCCCTCACCCAGACTAGCAGTAAGTGAGGGGAGGTGTGGGGGTCCCGGGGACCCCTACTAGATGGGGTGTATTTAGGTTGTACTAATTATTTCCATAGCGCTTGGGTTTTAAATCATAACCGCTTACTTTCTGGTTAATGATCAATAGCACTGGATGGAGGCTGATGCTGGGGGGAGGGCCCAGGGACCCCTGCTAGCTGGGGTTTATTTACTTTGTAAGGAAGAGCACATTTATACGAGCACTCTTGAGAATATCTCCGGAGGATGCAACTTGTCAATCATATATACGTTTCCTCTTAACTCCTCCCAACCTGACTCAAGAAAGAAAAGTCAGGCTGACAGGGAAACAGTGAGAAATGCTGTATAAAGATATATTGTTTAAAAATACATCAACATTTTAAAAATGTTTATTTCATTAGTAGAACTTAATTCAGTAATCAAGTTTTGAGGTGACATGTCCACATTATGACAGGGAAAACTTTTACACGTTTAGTGTGTACTCCTGCTTTAGAGTGCAACAGGCTCAGGTTTTATATATAATGTGAGGAGCATGCCCTTTAACAAGTTAAGAGCTAGAATAGGACTGGATAAATCCTCCGATTCAGATACTGAGAATCCTGGTCCTGGTCTCTATCAGATGTACAGTAGACTGGAATGACCTTATGGACTGGGTAGAGGAATCCCTTCTTGTCAGACAGGAATTCTAGGGAAGAATCAGCCTTTTTTCTTTTCTTTGTTAGTACTGTACTGTCTGTAGACAGTAAAGCCTGTTCAGCCAGTTTAACATGTCATGAAGTAGAAGGTCATTATTACTATTGTGTGCTACAGGTGAACTGTGAACTCCTGTTGTGATAGGAGTATGATGTACTGCTATCTATGGTTACAGAGTAGGGAGTGTAACAGGTCTGCAATCAGAACAAAACTCTTGTTCAGACCTTCTTAAGGCTACATCCACACAGTGTGTTTATGCACTGCATATTTTAGGAAAATGCCTACTAAAAATACACTGGCAAATTCAGGCCACATGTGTATTTTCGGGAGGCACTTTTCTATTGTACTTACCCGAGCACAGTGTGAACGCTCTCTTGCCATCCGGCCACATTTTGTGTGCGGCGTATATATACCGGCAAAAATGTGACAGCTAGCGTTCTAGACGCAGCATATGCGTGTCATATGCTAGTGTGGCCGGAACAAGGTAAGTCCATAGGTTTACACTGCAGGCGTTGCTTTTATGCACAACGTGCACACCAATGTGAACCTAGCCTAAAGTATGCCTGTATTGTTTGCACTTAGGATTTTATAGATAAGAATCTTAAGTATAAGGCTAGGTTCACACTAGCATGTTATGCACAGCTCATAATACGCTAGTGTGAAAAAAAAAAAAAAATGCACCGAGCGTATTTTTGTATTGTACTTACCAGCTACAGTGTGAATGCTCCCTCTGCGTTCACAGCACTTCCTATGTGGTCACATTTTGTGCGTGGCGTATCATACGCCGGACAAAATGCAACACACAGCTTTCCAAGACCCAGCGTATGCGCATCATACGCTAATGTATCTGGAACTAGGTGGGTAGTATCGGCTTTCATTGAGCTGTATTTTTCACACCAGCATATTATGCGCTGTGCTTAATACGCTAGTGTGAACCTAGCCTAAGAAAATTTAAAAAAATAAGGGAGAAGTCTTTCTTTGTCCTTGCCTCTGGAGGACAAAAGGAAGAACTGGTAATCAGAGGTGGAGCAGGATCTAGTCATACCAGGGGAGGAATGTTCAGTCAAGTCTTTCACTTTTGTCCCGCCTGTCCAGGCAAACTAATTAAACCCTATATAGTCTTGCACTGACCAGGAAGGCCTCCAGTATGAGAGAAACAGATCTGTAGATCTTGTGTATTTATCTAAATACTAGAGTCCTTTGTTTAAATACTAAACTGTGCAAACATTATTCTGAAAGGAAAATATCAAATTCAGCTATTTAAAGGGAAAGTTACCAACTCATTTTCATAATTGTATCTTTATTTACATTCAGGAAGAAATAACCTTAACACAAAAATCAAATGCAACTTGTACAGAAATTGTTTGATTTTTTTTTTTTCAATTTTTATTTTTCACACATTAAAAAAAATGAAACACACTATACAAATGGGTTTTCATAGCGGGTTACATTAGGTCCATTCAAACTATTTTTTGTGTGCCGCCAAAGTAGCTAAGGACTGGTCTGCCTTCACCGACAGCTGTTGCCGGTACAGCCAAGGTGTAATGGTTTAAATGAGGGAGGTTGTAGCATGCAAACTGCTGTTCTGTCCAAGCACTGGCTCCCCTATTTTTAAGTTAAAGGGTGTGGGTGTCCTTTATTCCATAGTAACTTGCTTGAAATAATTAGCAGTCCTGAGCAGTTGAGATGGAAATCAGAGGCTGGCATTAGGAAGTCCTGTTCTTTTGTTGTTAAAAAGAGAAAGACCAGGCAGCAGCATATAGTGTCCTGTGAAGTCCATTTGTGTATCCATTCGTTCAGTCATGTAACGTTTACTATCAGCTGAGTGTCACACAAATGAAGTTTACCACTCAGGCATTTGCTAAATATATGTATAAAAATGTTATTTAAGCCAGATAACTGTATGTGTCCTTTTCTCCATCCACACGCTCCAGATACTCTTTTTCTATTAGAATGTCAATGCATTTCTGTAAAGAGAAGCAAACTAAATTAGAATGAGTTTATTTATAAAGAATGAAAGCCCTGAACAGGCTCAGGAAAACAGCTTCATTTCAATGATAAATCACCTAATCATTTAATTTGGTCCCCATACAATGAACTTTAGAATAGAAAAAAAATTTCTTGACTTAACACATAGTGTAGCAGAGAGCTTTAAGAGGCAAATTTACTAACTTGTTATTTTGTTGCAGCACAACTCTTTTGTTGGTGTTAACCCCATTAACTAGATGCCACTAAAAACTAAATACTACATCTGGCAAGAAAATGTAAGTCTTCCAATAAGAATGAAATATATCCATATATATGAAATTGCTACCAAGGGTAATTTTACTAGCGTACAGAAATCAGTCATTACTGCAAAAAATGGACACAAATTAACCGTTTCTATGATGTCGGTGGTCAGGAAAAGGTTTCATTTTACTTCTTAACATTGGCCTTAGAAACATAATTAGTTTCATAACATCAGTTGCACCAGGTTTTTAAACACTGATTTTTGCAAAAATGTTTAGAAAAAAAGGAATAATTTCCCCATAATGCAATAATGGTTGGAGCAAACATCAGCTTTAAAACTTCACAAGGAGAAATCTTTGGAACTGTCCTTTACAATCTGAGCATGGACAACGCTATATAACTCAAGAAAGTCAACAGACAAATGAGAGAACCGTAAAGTAATTCACATGAAATAGAACTTTACATTATATTTTTGATCTCCGACACATATACTTCTGCAAAACTTCTAAAAACCTGCCTTTCAAATAGTGTAAAGTGTATAATCAACCGTTGGGTTTCCTTTTTTGTTAGAGTTACCAGTCCTTTAATGATGTTGAGGGAGGGAACATAAATAAAGCTTCCAGAGGAACTCCACCACCACTTCCCCTAAACACACCTTGATGACAGGAACACGGGGTTTGAATCTGGAGGAGAGCTGAGTCAGAACTTCACCAAGAAGTTGCTGGTGCTTTAGAACCTTCCTCATCTTCATTATTCTTACAATGGCTGCCTGCATCAGAACAAACAACAAACAATAAAAAAAAATCATCTCAAAACTTATTAAATACAGCTCATTTTACATAATCTGCACATTTTTCATTTTATCTTAATTCACTGGTAGAAGAAAAAGGTTTCTTTTATCCCTGGCTGTTCAGTGGTGTATAACAGTGATGAGTGGAAGGACAAGAAAGACTACTGCAGAATCATATTTGCATATAAACTGTCATTAAGAGATCTCCATTTACCTGGATAAGGAGTTTCCTGTCTTCCTCTATATTTTTGTGCGTTGTTTCTTGCTCCTGCTTCTGTTCTGTTTTCATGGGCACATTTATGTTGACTCTTAACTTCTTGCTGCAATAGAAAACAGATGCAATTCCTAGCTGTAATACAACCTCTGTTCACTCAATGCCATGACTGCACCCTCTCATTTGAATAGTAAACCAAGCAAACCCCCAGATTTGAATGAATATTTGTAAAACTAATCAAAATATAATATAATAGACATGACATATTCATGGCATATGTAGGATTACATCATTAAAGATGCTCAAACATTTCATAGATTTAAGCAACACAATTATTTACCATTTTGCATAGGGTATATTGTACCAACCCAGAGGTACAGAAGCCCTGCAACAATAAGTAACCACTAAAACATAACCATAATTCTATTCACAGTGTGCATTGTTCCTTTAAGTGATTACTACTTATTGCCTGAGACTTTCTATAAAGTCAGCGGATATCTGACAAATAAATCAGACCTTTAACCTAAACTAATAAAATCAGGTTCCACCTTTATTGAAAATGGGCTAAAATAAATTTCCCATACTGACAGGAAGATCAATAATCAGCTCTGATGTATATTGCAGTGGTTCTACTACATCCCTAATACAACAGTTACAATAAAGTATAAAAGTATAAAATTCATTAAAAACCCTGCACATATTCAAAAGTAACATTTCCCAAAGAAAAAATATGTATATTTCACTAATTATTTAACTGAAAGTCAAACCATACATTTATTTATGTGTACATCCTTAAAGGTGCATTGTGTCGAGTTATGAGCATTCATTTTGAGAAGGATAAACCAGAATATTTTAGATCATCCATTTATAAATTTATCCTTTTAGCAATTAAAAATGACAGCACCCTACTGAACAACAATAGATTAAATATAAAACTTTTTTTTTTTTTTTTTTTTTTTTTTTACATTTTAGAAGTATCCAGTTTCAAAGAATTGAGATGAAAATCTAAGCTGCAGACAGGGAAAGGCATCCCCATTATGGTTTTACTTTACTTTATAATATAAATGTATCATACTGCCTTTTAAAAAGTCCACAAATCCCCTGCCAGATTGTATCTGCTGTGGGCAGAATGAACCATGTGTTATGCAGCTTAGGTGTCTATATATTACACAATGGTCATCCAATCTACATGTGGATGAGTGATAAGTTTCAAATAAAATGTTTTGTCAACTTTCTTCATTTAAAACCTTAAAGGTCTCCATGCTGCATGGTTAGTAGATGGCAAATTCAGATATGCATTACATCAATAAACTGGTGCATCTACAATAAACAACAGAGCTGCTTTGCAAACAATACAGCAATAAATACATATTTAAACACTACCTTGAAGCTAGACATTTCTCCTTACTAAATAGATCTTTAAATGTTTCAAAAACTAAGCCATAGTGCTTGAAACCTGTATTTATTAAAGACAGCTGAAACATTTCACAATTGCAACATGACTTTTTAGATAGACGTTTTTGCCTCCATCCATATATATTACACACTGAGTCCAGGGATAAAGCTGGCCAATACTGCAAAGAGGCCAAGCTATGGGAACTGCCACCGTGACATTAAGGAGCTGTACATTTTATTTTATTAATGCTTATTTGGGAGGAACTAGACTACTGATGAGCAATGCAGCTGTGAGAGATCCACATTGAGCAAATAAGTTGTACACTGTTCCTGAATCAGCATGTACTTAGCATAGACAGACACATATGCCTGTTAAACTCACTATCTGAAATGAAATCAGAATAAACTTTCCTGTTTTAAGTCAATTAGGATTACCAAAATTATTTATATTTGCCATATGGCAGAATAATGCGAAAGAGAGAATTTTTAAAGGCATTTTTAATACTTTCTACAAAGTCAAAAGTTTACATACATTTCATTAGTATTTGGTAGCATTGTCCTTAAGCTGTATGATTAGGCAGCCTAAGAACACTATCCCAGCTGTGAAACAGTGGGGTGGCAGCATCTTGTTATGGGGATGTTTTGCTGCTTGAGGGACTGGTGCACTACACAAAATAGATGGCATCATGGGAAAAGATTATATGGCAATATTGAAGCAACATCTCAAGACATCAGCCAGGAAGTTAAAGCTTGGGTGGAAATGGGTCTTCCAAATGGACAATGACCTGAAGCATACTGCCAAACTGGTTACAAAGTGGCTTAAGAATAACCAAGTCAATGTTTTAGAGTGGCCATCACAAAGCCCTAATCTCAATCCTGTTGAAAGTTTATGGGCAAAGCTGAAAAGGCAGGTGCGAGCAATGTGACCTACAAACGTGGCTCAGTTATACCAGCTCTGTCAGGAGGAATGGGCCAAAATTCCTACCAACTATTGTGAGAAGCTTGTGGAAGGAAATCAAAAATATTTTACCCAAATCATACATTTAAAGGGCATTGCTACCAAATACTAATGAAATGTATGTAAAAATAAATCTTTTTGGTAATCATAATTGACCTAAAACAGGTAAATGTGTTCTGATTTCATATCAGATAGTGAGAAAAACAGGCATGTGTGTGTTTATACAGTGGAGGAAATAATCACCTGCTGATTATGTAAGTTTTCCCACTGATAAAGACATGAACAGTTTATAATTTTAAGGGTAGAATAATTTTAACATTGAGAGAATATCCAAGATAAAATCCAGAAAAAACACTATATAAATTATATAAATTTGCATTTTTCAGTGGTGTTTGATTCCCCACCAACTATGAAGAGGTCTGGCTCCTACAGAGCAGTTAGACACTCCTAATCAGCTCCTTACCTGCATTAAAGACAGTTGTCTTAAATAGTCACCTTTATAAAAGTCTCCTGTCCACAGACTCAGTCAGTCAGAATCTAACCTCTACAACATGGGCAAAGCCAAAGAGCTTTCTAAGGACGTCAGGGACAAGATCCTAGACCTGCACAAAGCTGGAATGAGCTACAAAACCATAAGTAAGACACTCGGTGAGAAAGAGACAACTGTTGGTGCAATAGTAAGAAAATGGAAGAAATACAAAATGACTGTCAATTGACATCGATCTGGGGTACATGGCAAAATCTCACCTTGTGGAGTATCCTTGATCATGAAGAAGGTGAGAGATCAGCATAAAACTACACAGGGGTAACTGGTTAATGATCTCAAGGTTGCTGGGACCACAGTCACCAAGAAAACCATTGGTAACACATTATGCTGTAATGGTTTAAATTCCTGCAGTGCCCACAAGATCCCCCTGCTCAAGATGACACATGTGCAGGCCCATCTGAAGCTTGCCAATGAACTCCTGTATGATTCTGTGAGTGATTGGGAGAAGGTTCTGTGGTCAGATGAGGCAAAAATTAACCTCTTTGGCATTAACTCGTAGTGTTTGGAGGAAGAGAAATGCTGCCTATGACCCAAAGAACAACATCCCCACTTTCAAGCATGGAGGCGGAAATATTATGTTTTGGGGGTGCTAAGGGCACAGGACTACTTCACCACATCAATGGGAGAATGGATAGAGCCTTATAACATAAAATACTGAGTGACAACCTCCTTCCCTCCAGGACATTAAAAATGGGTCATGACTGGGTACTCCAGCAAGACAATGACTACAATACAATACAGCCAAGACAACAAAGGAGTGGCTCAAAAAGAAGCACATTAAGGTCATGGAGTGGCCTAGCAAATCTCCAGACCTTAATCCCCTAGAAAACTTATGGAGAGTGTTAAAGCTCCAAGTTTCCAAGCAACAGCCTCAAAATCTCAATGATTTAGAGATGATCAGCAAAGAGGAGTGGACCAGAATTCCTCCTGACTTGTGCACAAACCTCATCATCAACTACAAAAAACATCTGACTGCTGTGCTTGTCATCAAGGGTTTTGCCACCAAGTATTAAGTCTTGTTTGTCAGAGGGATCAAATACTTGCTTCTCAGTGCAAAATGCCAATAAATTTATATAATTTATACAATGTGTTTTTCTGGATTTTATTTTGGATATTCTATCTCTCAATGTTAAAATTAACCTACCTTTAAAATTATAAATTGTTCATGTCTTTGTCAGTGGGAAAACTTACAACATCAACAAGGGATCAAATAATTATTTCCTCCACTGTATAGTATGTAGATTTCTGGTTTCAACTGTAAATATACATATATTATGGGTAATAATGGGTAAATTCATTTTAATGCTACAAAATCTATATAAAAACAGACACATACAACCTAGGCAAATAGCGTACATATGCAGGGGTGGGGGGGTGGAGGTCCTTTCTGCTTGTAATATAATTTCATGAAAAGTAAACAGCACTTGGAGAAACTTACTTTTTATAGCCAAGGTACAGCTTTATTAAAATATCAGGCTTTAGATCTATATCATCCACATTTGCATTTTCATCTTCTAAAACCTAAGATTGAAAAAAGATACATGAGAGTAAAAAGTCATTCACTTTTAAACTTCACAGGAAGCAATCTTCACAACTGTCCTTAAATATTTGAGCATGGACAAGAGATGTACAGATTGCCCTATTTTATATACATGAAACAGAAATTCACACCAAATATTTCATTGGTACAAGAGTGATTTGTTAACTATTGTGGTAGTCACTTCTTATCAGAATGCAACCAGACAAGTAGTTCTCTCTTTGAATAATGTATATGTGTGCACCACCAATTAAATAAACTATTATATATACAGTAAGTAAAAAAGGAATGTTAGCTCTTTTACCATATGGATAATTAAAAAAAAGCAAATCATGCCAGCATCCACGTTAGCAAATTTACACACACTGGTTTGGCAGCATTTTTCTTAAAACTCATGGGAAGTGTTGTGGGTAGTCTATGGCAGCTAACTGAATGGATTGAGAGGCATTACATTTGGATATGCACTGCTCTTATACTAGATGAATAAGAATTAGCAGCCTATATACCCATTGTATAGTAAAAGCTGGTGCTGTTCAACAAAAGCTGTGAAATTACTGACTGGCCCATTCTCATAACTTACCAATAACTTTGACTTCAACAAAATTTGAAGAACTTGCACAAGAATGTCCTGCAGTAACAAATACACAAGCATTACCAACCATATCAATAATATGTTGAAGCAATATAATCATTAGATCATCAAAACAAGAATGTGCTTTCATTCTGCTAGCTCAGGGGTCGGCAAACTTAAATGAGGAGGGAGCCATTTCGCACCCTCCTCCAGTGGCGACAACTTTTTTGTGAGCCGCAAAGGGGGAGGAGCACACTTCTCCCGACCACAGGACCTGCCGACAGCCAATCGGAAGAGGCATCAGAGGTCATGGGCGGGGCTTCGGAGGTGCTCTCCGAGCCACAACAAGGTGGCTAAAGAGCCGCACGTGGCCCGCGCGGAGCACATTGCCGACCACTGTGCTAGCTCAAAAAGAGTGCTGAATGCCGATTGCTTGCATTAATTAATATGATTAAGCGCAAGCTGTGAAACGCGTTAGTGCAGCTTATCACTATTCTTTTAAACTTTTGTATCTGTTTTTAACTTGATCATGAAATAAAATTTATTAATTTTACGTTGGAGTGCCGGAGATCCTTCATTTGAATGCTACGCTAATTGGATTGGAGTTCCTCCCTGCTCCTGAGCACCCGGATTATCCACTTATATCTTTTGAAAGACACTTTAACCTTTTACATGGACTGAGCAGCCTTACTGGTATGTTTGCAAAGTGTTTAAAGACCACAATCTTTTCCTGTAACAGAAGCCATACACATTTTGAAACTGTAGTATGAAGCCAGTGTTTCTCAAGCCTCTTTCACCTCTGTTTCAGTTTCTCCTCACTGTAAGCTCTCAGGCATCATAAATAGATAGCAGCAGTAGCCCCAAAACTTGGCAACAGTCACACAACTTGTAATTATTACTAAGAATGCTGAAAAAATGCTTTCCTTTTTGCTTCACCTAACTTTACATTAGACCCCACAGCTTGAGAACCACTGATCTAAGTAAGCTATGATGAAAAACACTGGCAATATTATGTTTTATTACAGGAGAGGTATCCAAGCAGACAAAATAATATCCGGCTACACAATTCTTTGCAATACAAAATAGTAAATTCTTTAGATTTAAAGCAGTCATTTAATAGCACATTAGGAGTCCATTATGAATACTTTTTTCTTAACAAAATGTATTGTTCTTAACTAGGATATAAGGGCTTCATTCAAGATGCATTTCAAATTTGGTAGTGCTCAGCTTATCCTCTCAGCATATATCCTCCTGCCGCAGGAGGCAAAGCAGTAAGAGGTAAAACACATTCGCCGTTTAGCCCCCTGAAGCCAATTTGTGATCTCCACATGCCTCGACTACTTGGGACATTGATGCTCACTTTGACTTGTATAAACCTTTGACATATTACCAGTAGAACAAGGAGAAATAGGAGCATTGAGCAATAGGGTTTTTCCACTTTCCTTTAGAAATATGGAAAACCGTAAAGGGAGGGAGGGTTCTATATATTATTCTACTCCAATTGGATTGGACTGACTGTTGCACTTTATTAACAGTGTGGTTTTCAGTATGTGTAAGTGTTCATTATGTGTGCTTAGCCCTTAGCACTATTGCACATTAATAAAGAGCTATGATTGTGTGCATATGTTTATGGATTTCTTTATATAGCCCAATTTGCATGTTTCTACCCAGTATAGCACCCAGTTTATTCCACTGATGATGTTTAATACAATGCAATATAGAGCATTACCACCTTTTTGGGACTCTGGTTAACATGCGTGCCAACATGAAAACACAAATTAAAAAGGCAATAATATAGGTAAGTGAAATAACCCCCTGGATTCAAACAAAACACAGGGAAGAAAAGAAGTTACTCTCTACTTAATAAAAAAAAATTGCATAGTTTTAAGAGTCCCTTTATTCCATCTGCATGAATTACAATATTTGTGATAAGCAACACTAAAAATGTTGAAAAAAAATATCCATTTTAATTAGAGTGCCAGTTTTTCCTATACAATACTTCTGTCATTTCTGTCTTTAAACTGAAAATCCTGATTTTTATTGCTTTTTGGTTGAATCTTGTACTGACTGCAGACATATTTGATTTGTTGCATAAACATACACCCATCCAGTATCATTTGATAATTTATACTTATTACTGGCCTCCAAAAGTATCTTAAATTAAAACTTGACACTTTAGGACAATTTGAAAAATTACAATTTGCCAAAATAGGGTACAACTGGCATATACTTTGTTTAAAATAAATAAATAATAATATATATGTGCATCACATATAATCAAAATAATCTTATTGTTTGTCACTAAATTTCTTTTTCTCTCAGAATCCCTGTGAACCTGATAGTTGTGTGTGTTCGTATATAAACAGTTTTTGTTCATTTAGATCATGTTTTTCTACATTACCATTTTTATTTGTGTGCTGTCTGTCAGCTGCTGGACTGTGTAGGCATTTTCTGTATTGTACTGTAGAAGGATTGCCATCTGGAATGTAGATGCCTAAAATAAACAGCAAAGTGACCATAATACTTCTCATTCCAAGCAAGTCTGACTAAAACTGTCTACAATACAACCATATTTTATCCAGTCAAATGATGCAGTTGCACAACATAGTATATGACACTTTATAATTTTTGTTATGCCACTATATCAACCTAGATAATTATTCACCCAGTGCACAGTTTGAACAACATTTACAGATTATTATACATGCAAGTTACATTGGAAGTTACTATTGAAACTAATCTAGTCACATAAAATATGCTGTGTTCCGTGCGCTCAAAGTAATAGCGCAGGTAACATTCTAGTGTAATACGCTCTTTCAATGGAACGCTAGTGTGAATACTTTTCTTCCATTAGCATTGTTCTTTACAGATTTTCTCTGGCGTCTTTTGTCAGCGAAATTTTGAAGAATTTAAAAAAAAAAAATGCTGTGGACTAGCATCCATAAATAAACAAAAGTCATTATTGTAAGACTGTCTTAAGCAGGATACCCAAGAAGCAGATACTTTTAATCAGTTGTGTGTGGGCGATGAGAAGTGCAACACTTGTGTGTTGTTTAAAGTTTGATAAGAACCCGTGAAAGTCTTTGGTGTACCAATTCACTGAAAATATGATAGCAAAACAGAAATATAACACATGCCTACCGGTACTTAGAAACATTACTACTAAGCAATCAAAAAAAGCACAAGTGCCACATCACTTTTCCCATCTAACAAAGATTTTTCTTTTATTGCCACTCACCTGCAATGTGTATCTGTTCTTAAAGCAGTTGGTGACCAGCTCTCCCTTAGATAACTGGTATAACCATGTTAACTTCCTTCCACTGTGACGGCTGGCGTAAAAGGCTGTAAACCTTTGATAGCTGCGTTCCAACTGAAAATAGTTTAGACAAGTTAACGGGGATTTATAACCAGACCTAATTTTAATAGAAAATGAAACAAAGGACACAGATATCCAGAGCTATAAGTCAATAAACCTTTAACAGCTGTGTTCCAACTGAAAACAGTTTAGACCAGTGATGCCCAACCTACGGCCCGCAAGCCAGACATGTTGCTATCCAGCCCACAGTCCAAATTCTGAAGTCTGTTTCTTACGTATAAAAGTGAATTTTCCAGCTAAAGACAGTTGCAATAGACTGTAACTGTCGCGTCTTTATGAGAATATTGTCACAGTCGCAACTTTACTATGGAAAATTGTCACAGTGGTAACTTTAAAATGTCACAGTGATGACTTTATAAGTTGCAACTTTGAAGTGGCCTGTGACAGATGTGTCGCAAATTTATATGGCTCCCAGGCCAAAAACAGTTGGGCATCACTGGTTTAGACAAGTATCATTTGAGAAAAGGCATGTATGCCCAAAATATGTCATGATGCATTAAATAAATAGCAAAGTAGTTACACTACATATTTGTTTGCACCGTTTTCTTCTTCAAGGGTTCTCATTATAAATACATTCCTTTAAACTACTGCTCTTCTTACTGTTATGGACTAATCACCCTAATAGTAGTAGTCCTTTTCAGAGCCGGGCCTTGGGGTAGGCAACCGCCTAAGGTGCCCCCCCCCCCCCCCCCTTCTCCCTCCCTGTCCCTACTTACCTCTTCTGTGGCCTGGCTTTGTCTGCTGTAGCACATAGCACTACAGTGTTCCTCTCTACCATCCCCAGCAATGATTGCAGGAAATTAAAACATAGCGCTGGGTAGAGGAGAGAGGAACACTGTAGTGCTAAGCGCTGTAGCAGACAAAGCCAAACAATGGAAGAGGTAGGTAGGGACAGCGAGAAGGAGGTGGGTTTGAGTGCCAAGATAGCGTCCCCCTTAGAAGGGCATGGAGTAGGGAGGGGGTTGTGGGGGAAGCACAGTGTGGTACTCAAGTAAAGGTAGAGAGAATCCATCCAAAAATTTACTTGAGTAAAAGTTAAAAAAAAGTACTTTGATTATAATCTACCCAAGTAGTGAGTAAATGCAGAGTACCATCTCATGTCAGTAAATTACAACATGGAAAATTGAATTACTGGAAACAATGACTTTTAATGAGACAAAATAATTTGTTATAAATAAAAAACATAAATGGCAATATTATCCAAAATGAAACAGTAATGAACCACATCTCTTTTATACTTTTTTTTTTTTTTATATATTGTTAAAGTCTCAACAATTTTTAAAGCTGCGGCTGCAACAATATTTCCATAGTAAAGTAGCGACTGCAACAATACTCTCATTATAAAAGAGCAGCACACGATGTAATGGAGTAAAAGTAGTGTTTTTCTCACCACAGATTTACTCAAGTAAAAGTAAAAGTCGTTGACATTTAAACTACTCTCAGAAGTACAATTTTTCCAAAAAACTACTTGAGTAAATGTAACGGAGTAAAAGTAATGTGTTACTACCCACCTCTGGGTATGGGGTTTGTGGGGGAAGCACAGTATAGATGGGGGGATGTGAAAGCAGCACAGTATGATGAATCTGAGCGTAGTATGGGGAATGGGGGGGTTTGTGGGGTAGCACAGTATGGGGAATGGTGGAGGTTATGGGGCAGGCAATGCATTATGGGGAATGGGGGAAGGTTTTTTGGGGAAGAGCAGTATGGGGGATGTTGTGGGGCAGCACAGTATCTGGAAAGTGAAAGTTGCGGTGTTTCTGCTGCACTGTATGGGGTGGTGCATTTTGGCATTGTCGCAAAGAGCGCAATTAAACCTTGTCCCGGCCCTGGTCCTTATCCTTGGACTACTTATCCTAATTCATTTTCTTACAGTAAAACATGCATATACATTTACTGTAGTATAGACTGCAGAGCAAAGGACAGATTTAAAAATACATACCTCAGAGGGTAAAGCAAATGTACAAAACTGCTGGAAGGGCCATGACCCAGAGCTTAGAACCTGTATACTAAAGTCCACTGCACAGAGGGAAAAAAAAAAAAGATGTTACAAAAGATCCTTTAAATATCAAGCTAGATCCCTTTATATATTACAAACTGTTTGTATAATGACTGTTGTAGTAATAACACCGATACAGCTTAAAATCTTATTAAAAATAAAAAGCTAAGGTAGCATTATTTTGCTTTTGTTGAAGACAAGATAATGTAGAATAATAATAATGAAAAGTTTCAAAACTTTGCAACATTGTTTTACATTCCCATTATAGATCAAAGAAATCTATACCTTAAAGAAATGACAACTTTGCCCCAAAAGAAAAAAAAAGTGTGTAGTACTCAATTTAATAGCGAAAAGCAATAAACAATCAGCTCTTAGCAATTTATAAGTTGTAATAAAATAAAAAAAGTGGGCGAGTAGTCAGTTCAAAGAAGCCATGGAAGTCTCCAGACAAGAAATCAGATTGTGTTGCATTAACATATAGAAAACATAACATGCACCTATTTGTAAATGTACATATCTAGCCAATGTCTTAGGTTAATTTACTGTAATGTCAGAATATACACACATACACAATGGATTACTACTAGGTTACTAGTACTTACAGTCAAGAGGCTCTGAATTGGTCAGGTGCTTTTTAAACTGTTCATTTAGGTCTTTGCTTACACCTATGTCTTGAAACATTCGCTGAAGCTTTGATGTGTACTCAAAGCCACATGCTTGCTGCAACAAAATACACATGGTGAAGTAGGAAAGAAACAGCATGTTCCTACATAACAAAACATAAGTTGCCTGCACCTGTTGTACATCTATTACAACACTCCTAGTTAGTAATCTGAGTTGTGGATCTTATCATAAAACTATTTCTTTTAAAATATTTCAAGTTCATTTGTTTTTTTAAATCTGAAATAGGCCTGTTCCTTTTTGTGTCACTGATATGTTTTGATAAAATTAAAATCAAATGTTTTTTTCCCTTCTGCCATTGCACAGGGTTCTTATCCTAAGCAATTTGCTATTAACATATTGAAGAAGCATTAACATTTAATATACATACATGTTTGTATACACATGTAGAGAAACAGAGCTGTCATGCTGCAACAATCCATACAATATGAAATCTAAAACACTGTCCCAGCTGCCAATATTAAAAGTATAAACAAAAGCATAAAAGTTTATTGGCTTTAGACATGTATTTTAGCATTTCTCTTAACTCTAATGTTTCTACAACCCATACCTGATCAGATAACAGTATTTCTAGGCAACATGTACATTTCATTTTAAAAGTAAAAGAAAACTAATGTCATCTTTTCACCTTCCAGGCTCTTTGTAAAAAATCATGGGCCCTCCAAAACTTAGATGATACATTTATAAAAGCTCTTTTAAACATGTGGTATTATTACAGGATTTCAATCAGGTATGCACAGTAGGTTCAAATATCTGTGGAGAGAGCGCAAAATAGATCGCACCTGATGAAGCCGGTATACCGTTATTAACGGTGGCGAAACGCGTAGAGTGACATCAGCAGCAGGTACATTCTCACTTTTATATGTTACAGCTACAATTTTGTGATCATCACATGCTGTTTTACCTGCTGGGTATCATTGATTGTTTTGTACCCTGATGAACTGAGTGACTTTAATAGCAGGTATTTTTGTGCTTTTATATGATACAGCTATATATTTTTGTGATCATCACATGCTGTTTTACCTGCTGGGTACTATTGATTGTTTTTGTACCTTGATTTACTATCAAAAAGGTTTTTTGTACCTTGATACACTATCAAAAATTGGAGATTTGATTGGCATTTTGGATCATTAATTTGATCAGTTTTTCAACATTGTTTTAAAGTGATAGAATTTCTCAATGCATATAAGGCATATTATATAG
>WMED01003661.1:0-21823 GCA_019650415.1 Pipa parva
TTGGTATATGTGGCTTCCATTTACGGAGTAGGATCATTTGTCAGAGTTGGATAAACTTACATTAGGTACGGAAAGTATTCAGACCCCTTTACATTTTTCACTCTTTATTTCATTGCAGCCATTTGGTAAGATCAAAAAAGTTCTTTTTTTTTTTTGCTCATTAATGTACACTCTGCACCCCATCTTGAAAGTTAAAAAAAAACAGAAATGTAGATATTTTTGCAAATGTATTAATTCTTGGTCAGTGAAACTTATTACTGCCTAATGTCCATAGGGGAGTTCACCAACACTGCTTGCACTAGTACATAGCATCCAGTCAGCAGTTAGGTCTGATCAGTCTACTGCAATTGGAATAACATATCAAAATTGTGATAGGAAGCTTTGGCTTCTAACTCCAGTCCAGTTTGTACCTATGTTTTGAATTCCCCCTACAGTGTAAGAATTCATATTACCATTATCTCATAATTCTCTCTTTTAACTTTGTAGAGGCATTGCCTTGTGCCCCTTTTACCCCATGGCCTGTGTAGCTAGTAATTAGTATCCTGGTGGTATACTGTTAGAATAAAACAAACATCAATTTATATCCAGACCCACATTTGAGAGACAGTAAACCTATAGCTTAAGAGCAACATGTCATCACATCTTACCTTCTTGATACACTATTATTGACAATGCTGAGTGAAAGTTTCATCTAATCGGCTAGTTACTTATGATAATGAGCGAACAAATAATTGCAGATGAAATATCAGAACAAGGAAATCATGGTATGAAAACTGGTTCTACAGGTGGAGAAGATTTGAATCCAACGACTAGCAAGGGGGATATTTATCAAGCTCTTTGCTGATTTTTTTATTTTTTATATAGGATCAAAAACAACTTTTTAATGTAAAATAAACACTCTTTCTCCAGCACTAGGCCATCGAAAAAACCTTTTTGATTGTGATAAATTTACTCTATACTATATTCCAGCTACTTCACCTTCATTTCCCTTTTTATCCTTTCTCTTATTTTCTATTAATTAGGTACCATTACATGGAAAATACTTCTCTTTGATAAGAGCTATTGTAGTTGCACATCAGGCTTTGACAGTAGGGCAGAAAGGAGTTAATACAGACAAAGCAAGCTGTCTTGTGTTTGGGAAGGTGAGTTATGATAGTATCAGGCACTTAGCCCTCTAGCAAACATCATACTGCCTACCTTCATGTTATCTATATGGTCACTGAAGGGAGCACAAGTCAAGAATAGGTGCATTCCTTGTACTGGTGCATTCTGCTTAGTAAGATAAATGGAGTAGATTTGCATTTGACCAGGAAATATGCTCCTTTTGCAGTAGATTCTAAAAACTACATGTTACCTGCCAAATGGAGCTTAGTTTCCGTAATATATATTTTTTTAATATAAATGAGTTTTTCTCATCACAGAAAATAATTGGTAAATTATAAATAATAATGCATATACAAAATTATATTTTGTATTTTTGTTCATGTTTACATAACTGTCTATACTTCTTTTGTTTTTCCAGGAGCTGGGTTAACCTTTAAGGCATTCTGAGATCAGCATGATTGCCACTGGAGGTCTTTTAAGGATCTCTGCTCGGAAGCAAGACCCCCTCAGGCAAAAAAACCAAGCTCCCAAACGCAAGCGGAAAGCAAAGAAGAAGCGTAAAAATGATGTTGTTGTGGTAAAAGGCAAACTTAAACTCTGTTCTATCTCTGGATTAATTGCCCTCTGTGGTATTTTAGTACTTCTTGTTGGGATTGCCATGGCAGTTATGGGATATTGGCCAAAAGGTAACACAATTTATCATGGATCTTTAGGGTCCAATAAAGCCAAATACACATCAGGAGATAGTAATGTAGTCACTGCAAATAAATCCCAATCTCACAGCCATCAAAGTAGTCATGGATACAATCAGGATGCCTTTAAAACAAGCGAAAATAACATTACCAGAAGTCTTCAACAAAAAACGTCACCTGGGTTTTTTGCTGGCCTCTTTTCTGGATACTTGCATTCGGATAACCTTAAAGTTTTTGGACCTCTCATTATGGGCATTGGAATATTTCTTTTTATTTGTGCAAATGCTGTTCTTCATGAAAACAGAGACAAGAAAACCAAGATCATTAATTTGAGAGATCTCTATTCTACAGTTATTGATGTTCATGGCATAAAAAGTAAAGATGGGGCTCCTGTGAATGGGTTTGTAAATTACGTTCAATCTCGGAGCATGGACATTAAAAGTGGGGATAATTTTGGAACTGCCATGCTGGCCAAGAGTTCCTGGCATTCTGCCCTCGGAAGTACAATTCATTTCTCACCTTCAGATCTAACAGAAGCAAGGACGTCATCTCCTAAGGCATATCGCCATGTAGAGCCACCAAATATGGATGATGAAGTGTATAGTATTTACAGAGAGCATTCCACATCTGCTCTACACTTTGATAGAGATTCAAGGAGAGAAAGGGATAAAGATCCTATCTCATTATCACCAGATGCAGGATGGAATAGAAGCAGTACTTGCTCAATTGTTGGTTCTTCCCTTAGTGCATTTACATTGCCTATTGTCAAATTAGATAGATGTCTTTTGGAAAAGAAGGAAGAATCATTACAGGAAAAAAGTGCCAAAGACCTAGCCAGAGAGGAAGTTCAGTTGAGTTTGACCAATCTTAGCCATGTAGACTTGAATTGGGAAATTCCTAAGACCAATAAAAGATTACTTTTAAGACGCCAGAGCACAAGTTGTCTACCTGATTCCAGGAGACCCATGTCTCCTGGGCTTCTGTCAGATTTGGGTAGCCAGTCCCTAAGTAGCACAGATCTAGACTGCAGCCTTTTGGTGAAAGCTTCTCCTTGTGGAAAAACAAAACCAGTTGTTTTTGTTGAGTCGCTCACAACTGCACCATTATTGAGAAGAGATTCTCAGAGCTCAGATTCGGACCAGTCATGCAATAAGGGCTACATTCACCTTGAGGAGGCAGGAACCTCCTTTGAATCTATAGACATTGCCAATAAAAGCCAAGACTGTGATGATTCTCAACCAATCCAAAAGGACACAGATACACAACATACTGTGGAAGAGTCCATAAACGAACAAAACATAGAGGTCCCCCTGAAGCAGTATACAAATAAGGAAAAACTGTTGATGGTTTCTAGGTCTCATGGCAATTTGTGTGACAATAATTTAGACATTACAAACATGTAAGGCACACATGAAATGACTGTAAAAGCCAAACCTCTCTTTCACCATTGTTTCGAAGCATACTATATTTTCAAATTGCCAATATCCAAAGGTCTACAGTTTCAAACACTTTGATATTGGTAACAGTGTTGTCTCTGTACCTGATTGTGATTGTATGTATAAGTCAGACCAAACAATATCAACAGCCTTGTAGTTTATTTTTCAAAATGGTATAATAGACTATTTTGACAATGCCGTGCACTTTTATTCTAGAATTTAGTCCATTTTCCCTGCTGAGGGCATGTCAGTGATTTCTTTATTATGGCTGTTGGTTTTGATTTGTAAGTCAGCGAGCCTGGCTTGAAACTCTATAAAATGAAAAGGATTTTATTTTTATGCGGAAATCATATAATAGTTTAACATTTCTTTAATAATTAGTTCACAATGGTATTCAAGTTCCTTTTTTTTTTTTTTTAATTGACACAAATTTCATATGTCACAGTGGGACTGTTAGAATTTTATTTATTTGTTTTGTTTTGTTTTGTTTTTTTTAAATGACTTGAAAGTACTGTAAAACAATGCTTTAGAGTGTTCTGGATATTTAATAAAATAACGATAAACCTTTTACAAAAATATATTTAGCAAGCTTAGCTAAGGCACATGATAAGATTTTAAACAAGGCACCATATGATTTGAGCAAAATATATTTTAAGTTATGCATTCACTTCATTTACAGCTGCAGACCATGTCAGTGTGCAGTCAATCTCTGCTAACTATTACTGACTTGCTAGGAATGGAAGTAAGTGAATCGCATGGAAAAATAAAATATTTTTGTTACATTTGATTTTTTTTTCCCTGTAGAAATGCATCACATTATATTCCAAGTATCAAAATATACAGTTTTCAGTTTTTCCTATTTTAAAGATTTCCTATTATATTACTGTTTATAGAGATCATATTTTTATTAAAAGGTGTACAAATGCATTATTACAATGAAAATCTTATTTCTTTTGTTATTTTATATGCTGAGGTAGACAATTTGCATTGAAAAGTACATTATGTCTAAATGTGGGTATGTTGCATCTAAAGTCTGTAGCTGCCATGGGTCTTCAGTTTTGCAATCGTGAAATTGTCTTACGTAGTTTGGCAGGTATCAACTGCATAGCATCAGTATATGTACACTGCCCTTAAAGATTTGGCAACTGACGACTTCTCCAGGTTGTAGGAAGTTGCTATGGAACAGTCTCTAATACAGGATGCCATAGGAATCCAGTTGAAGGGAAGCAGTTTAAATATAAAAATATATTTAAAAATATATATATACACATTCAGGCTGCATACTGGCACATTTTACAGTTTAGAGATAATTGATCCCTGTCGAGTAATAACTTAACAGAAATGGCTGGGCAACAAATGGGAGTGATAAGTAGTGGTAATAGATGCACTTTAACTGTGAAATATTCCTTGACCCTGTATCTGTAAGATGCATTTATACTGGTGTAAATCATAGAAGTACTTGCCCTTGAAAATGTTAGCCATCAGGGAAACTATGGGTCAAATGGGTTCACCCTCATAGCAACTTAACAGGGGAGGTTCTGGGGCTTGCATCATTTCTCACTACATTATTCATACTCTGATGCATTAGATTACAAATATAAAACATCATAGACAAACTGATATTAGATAGGATTGAATTCTATTTCATAAGCAACCTTATTGGAAACTGTTCTCCACTATTAGGTGGGCTCTAAACCTGTGTAAGTACAGAATCATCATTTTCTGTGGCAATGTCTACAAAGCACAAGATATGACATTCTCTTTGAGAAGTGGGTATTTTTAGCAACAGCAATGAATAAAAAAAACGACAAAAGACTACAATAAAACTATACAACAAAGGCAGCACTTAATTTTACTGGCTATTTATTTCCCTCATCCAAATAATTAGAAGATGAGAGTTCCACTCTATATCAAACCGTTTAGGTGGCGTCAGTCAGGGATCCATACTTGATTTTATTTAGGAGATCCCATCTCAAAGAAAGGGAATAGGGCTCTTGGGTAGGGTTAGGGGTATATATTTGTTGGTTTATAAGTGAGTGAGAGTGTACAGATTAGTTGATAAGGGAGTTCTTGTCTCTCTAATACATGTATTTCCTGTTGTCCCAGCAAACATAGGTGTGGGGTATTGTATCAATGCAAACCACAGGGTGGGTGATGAGAGAGGACAAATGCATATGGACTCCCTGCTTATGTTTTTTAATTGAGAAGTGTTTTTTTAGAAGGCATTTGCATTTCTCACACTATCAAACTGAATTATGGACATGTAATGTAATGTGTTTTTAGTGACCAAGCCTCTGTGAATTAGGTGTAAAAATGCTTTATGAGGTATTAATAGAACAAGAGATAAAAAAGGTAAATTAGTCATAGCTGAAATGTGCAACTGGTGAAATTCTCATTCAACTGTCTGCCTTCCTTTCTCCAAGCAACAATTATTACTCACCCAATGATTGATCAACAACACATCATGTTTTATTTACATTCTGCATTTTTATGCATGCATCTGATGCAGCTTGCAGAGCTTTTTCTTTGATGTTTTACTTGCAAATTTGGCATGATTCTGGTTGTACTTTTAAAAGACTTTACTATGCATAAAAAAGTCAAAAATAATAACAGTATGTAAAAGATAAAAAATGCATCATTTAACCAAAGTATCTGTAATATAGGGGAAATCAGTTTGCATCTTTTCTCCTTCGTAAGTCTTGGCACAATTTAATATTGTATTGCATGACAATTTTGAATGCCAGTGCCAAAATCAAAATATACTGTCGTTTATTTACTATATCCTCATCTATTTTAATGCCATTTTATTTTAAAACTAAAACACTCCATTCAAATACTGCATTCATGGATTATATTGTAAAGTGCTAGTTTTTCAGTGACAAATACAAAAGTAGGAACTGTACATTTCTGGGCTTATTTATCAAGTGGTGAAAACAAAAAAGAGTCTCTTGTATTACATTTAAAAAATGTCTAAAAAAATCAAGAATTATATTGTGGATAAGATATATTCTATGGATGTGAAAGCAAAAAAATTACAAGTAAAATAATGAATTGTGCGGTAAAAAGGGTAAAAAAAATATAAACAAAAAAAATGACAGTTTTACTTATGGAAGAATTGGAAAAATGATTTCACAGATGAAGATAATGGAAAAAGTTCAATATTATCGCTGGAGATGTTGAACAAAAATTCCAAATTCAATGCTTAATAAATATGCCCCTTATCATTACAATTTTGGATGGCTAAAAAATATTTATACTAAGTGAAACCTGAGCAAAGGAAGTAGTCATTTTTAGCAATAATTTTGGTGTTATTTTTATAATTGTATATATTACAGTATTTAAACAATGTTACCTTTATTGGTAAATGTACATTTTTTTCAACAAACCATTACTGAACATTTTAGTGATTTTTCTGTTTAGTAGCTTGGTGCCTTAAATATAGAGGTGCACATTCCTAAAGGGGAAACACGCATTTTTCTGCATTTTTAACAATTTCTTGTTGGATAATTTAGAAAGTTTTGCAGTTAAATACTGTGATTGAAACTTTGCTGAAATCTTCCACTGCAATGCTGGTGACATCCCTTACTAACCAATGAAATGTCTTCTTTTAGCTTTTAGAGAAATGTGGCAAAAAAATTCAATCAAATTGCACTGTTTTGTATTTGAAAAAAATATTTTTTTTTAATAATGTCAGAACAAAATAATTACAAAAACAGCTGACACAGGAAAATTCAGCAATATTTATAGCTGCCTTATAAGTATGACAAGGTCCTTATTGACTAAAGGTCTAATAGTCACATATAGCTATGAATTTGCATTTGACTACTACTTTCTCATCTTTGCTTATTGGTCAAATTGCTATGTGGAGAATACGCGTCCAAATTGGGTTACTATAATAGTCGCAATTCTATGGAGCACTTTGCATTACTTTGCCTGTGCATGCACAGGTACTTCTGCTATTGATTAAGTAGCAGAGTGAGTTAAATAAGTTAATGTAACTAGGTCAACTGCTCCGAAATCACCCATTGGACTTTGCCACATTAGAGTGACAAATTGCAGGACTGATAGCAGGGCTTCACATTCTACTTCTATCAGACTGACTACACCACAAAATGCATCTTACAGCGATTGCTGCTGTCTACTTGTTCAACAAGTCTATTCACTGCTTAGTAAATAATGAGAAGTGAATTCACTACTATTTTGGAATTGCGTCTCAAATTGTAGTGAGGTGAATTTGACAGGTGAATTCACCCTTTAGTCAATAAGGCCTTCAGTGAATTTATGGGAGGAGATGTAAAGTTAAGTTTAAAATAGTTATATTACTGTTATTTAAAAATATAGTACACAAAAACACCATTGGACTAAAGACAAAAATAACTAATCCATAGGTTAATTGTTTGTTTTGTTTTTGGAGATGTATGGAAATGTAAATAATAAAAATCATTCTTTATAACTAAAATCAATTCTCATTAAAGAACAATCAAGTATTACATTAAATATTATATTTAACAAATCAACAATGTTACCTGTTTTGGAAAATTCCTATATCTAACTAATTTATACGGTATCCCATTAGGCAATGTTTACTTTCATTTAACGTGCAAAAATGATCAGATACTTAGTGATCAGTAATCTAATTGTTTTTAGTTAATAAACACAAAATTTTTTGTAAATACTGGCTCAGAATATACCATATATAAAATAGATTGTTATGATTCATTGAAATATATTTACATAATAGAAAAACCCTGAAAGCCATATACGGTAATTAATATAGATTATTTCATCTATATAAAGTGAACATGAAAGAAACAGTTAATATATTGTATGTGTTGAACTTTACAAAACATTGAATTGGGCATTTGTTCCTCACTCGAGTCATTCATTACAACTAGTAGCATCATATTATTCTCATTTTAATGCAGTACACATGATTGGTGTGCTGAAAAATCTCTAAATATTCACTGATTTTACATTGTTTACATTTTAACTGAGCTAAAGGTCAAGCACTTTATCAAATAATAATTCAATTATCCTCATTTCAGGCTCCTGCTTGATTAATTATTAGACAAATATTGGCTCAAAAATATGAATGAGCGAAATACATCTAAACCGAAAGCAAATAGTGTTTTAAGACAGAAAATAAAAAACTTTCATGTTCACTGTCTTACACTAAAAATGAAAGTGGTATAACTCTTCTTATCCCAAGAGCAACAGTTAAGCAGTGCTCCATTAGATGTAGCTTTGCTTCAGGTTCATAATAACCAATTCAAAGGTTTCCTCAGTGTACAAAGTACTTGTGCACCAATGTGAAACTTCTGGAGATGAACTCAGGAGCCTTTTTTTTTCCTAGCTAGATTTTTGTGCCCTAAGTTCAGCAATCCTATTAATTATGCCTTTCTATTGGCATAAATCCTATACTATTTACTCAGCAAAGTTGAAACACAAGGACAACTACAGTAGTTCACTTATTGGAAGGGTTGAGGAGTAGTAACATTTGTGGTTATTACTGTCTCTCACATTCTAAGATGAATTAAACTTCCCTATATAGGCCTCATCTATTTGACAATCTACTTATCTTCTCCTTGTTTCTTATTTTGTGTTGTCTATCCACCAGCCAGTGGATGCTTAAAGAGAGAATGAACCATACTCATATATGATTTGATATAGGCCGCTGAAAGGTCCTGAGAGCTGAAGGCACTAGGCTTTTTTATTTATTTGCCTGTGGGAATGTTTCCATTTATCTATATACAATATATATAAAAACTAAAATGACACTCAGGAGGGAGCCATAAAATAATAGAGACAATGTTGGCCGGGGTGTAACAACAGATGATGCAATGGTAATCATTGCTTGTAACCTACTCACCTAAAAAGGCTCAGTTGGGCAAAATTATGCCTTACATCACAGAACAAACAAAAACTGCAATACTACATGGCCAGAAAAGAATTCTACATGCAGGGACTAAAGAATATCAATTAATATACGAAGACAGGATTACTAAATAGTGATCATTGGGGACATGGGGTTTTATACAGAGAGGCAAGGGACCCTGTCTAATATTTAGTATCAATGTCTATTTGCATCTAGTAACACTGCTGAATTTTACAGTGACACAGTGGATAAATCTCACCAGAGATAAACTAGCACAACACTTGTAGCCAAGAGCTACAGGAATAAATGCGCTATTTGTACAGTTCAGTTTTTTTTTTTTAGGTGTTGGTTGAAACATATTATCTATTTTATATATTTATATAAAATTAATGTGCTTTGATATCTATCTCTAGCAGCAAAAACATGGTTGATGGTCCCTGTCTAGAAGGGGTTTATCATCTGTTCCAATTTAGTAGATTCCCTCCCACCCAAAAAGCCATTAAACTAATTTAAAATAAAACAGTTGGAAAAAAAAAAATATTTTTCAATAACTTTTTATTTTGCATTGGTAGAAATTATGACTTCTTCTACTGCTCACCAAATATGTATGACATTTTGGGTTAAGCTTTGAAACAGTGGGATTCAGTTGGATAAGATGTCCCAGTTTTTCTTGTATGTATGCATGTATCATTTTATTTACAAATTGATGCTGCGCAGTACAGTTCAGCAACACAAGTATAACATGGGAAAAGTGCATTAACCAATACAAATAAAATATGTTAAAAAGTGTTATATATAAAATATATAACAATTTAAGAGCTAGGTTGCGGTTAACACAAGCAGTTGGAGGTCCCTGCCCCGTAGAGCTTACAATCTAAGGGGGGAATTCACCATAGTGGGAAGTGAGCTCTAGATCCTTTGCATCACTTCGCACAGACTGTTATGCGCTCGCTGATTTCCTGCACGCAGACATCAGCGAACGCTTTAAAGGGATTCCAGTCTCAGTGAGACCACTCGAGTCGCCTCACTGAGACTGGAATCCCTTTAAAGCATTCGCTGATGTCCGAATTCCCCCATAAATCTTGGTAGTCCGCTGATGGACTTTAGGGCATGCCAAAAGTGTTCTAATCAATAAGAACACCAGATTGCTATGGTTACATTTGGCTATGGTATATTTGTTTTTTGGAGTCTCCGTACTGTTCCATATGGGAATTTGTTATAATAATTTACTGTTAAAATTGAAGCCATATTAAGGGTAAAAAAATAAAGTCAAGATTTAATTGTACAATGATTTGTATTATTTTCTGGTAATTGTTTGTACAAACTGTTTAGCATTTTAGTTATTAGTAAAAGGCTATTGGATAAAAGGGTATCCACAGCCAGTAAAGAAGGTGAACTAAAACAGAAATATCTGGAAACAAGGCAGGCTTTAGAAAGAGATAAATCTTTGTTTAAAAAAAAAATAAATCGAAATGGCTATTTCTATTCTTTTTATGTTAATCTCACCGATACTATTAGAGATAATGTAAAACATTTTGTATTTATTTCCCCAGAAATACTCTTGCAGATGTGGATTAGTATTTGTTTTTTTAAATGTTTAGAGATTGTACAAATGTAACATGACAATTTAATGCTGGTTGATCTCGGGTTCCAACTAAATATAGCAGGTGCTAGGAAATTGTATCATTCCATCAGTATTTGGCAGTGGGTTAAATAGAGCATTGTTGCTGTATGTATTTTCCTCATGAATAAGGTGACTGTCTTCTAAAAATGCTGAATAATGTATACCAATTATGGCTAATACTTCTTGCACTGTATTACCTTCCTGTAATAAAACTAGGCAACACTTATGCAGATGAAATAATGAAAGATTCTAAACAGTCTGTGCCTGGTGCTTTAGAATCATTTTAAACTGATACTACATCATTTAGCATGCATTTTTCTGTCACAGGATCTGCATCTTGAATAAATTCTCTCTTTTCATTTCTTTTGTGTTGAACAGTGATTTAAATGTGATTTTAACCGCATTGTGTTTGGTAGAAGGATCTCAACAGTGGTGATCACTGACCTACATTTCAGTGCTTATTCAACTCTGCTCTTTCTTGTCTCATTTTTTTTTTTGTTTTCTTTGAAGAGAAAAGTAAAATCTGAAACATAAGCAGCCTTTAATGCCACATTACTGCTTTTCCTGAAGCAAGACTTTAACAAACACTAAACATCTCTGCTGGCGCTTAAGGCAATAAAAGGCTAGATCGATAATGCATCGGATAATCAATCCACATAAACCACCTCCAGAATGTTTTTATTATTACCGTATTTTAATTTTACAGAAGTGGATCATTTGATGTTCTCCCCATTGCATACACTTGAAATGTTTTCCATCTAAGGTAAGTTCAGGACCAGATTAGCATGTTGGATATCATTGTCTCTCGCAGGTCACATGCAGAGATCAAATGCAACACTATGGTAAATGATCTAATTTTATCTAAAAATAGAACTGCGCATGCGGAGTTTGTTAATTTCAGCAAAATTTGGGAGGAGAAGGGTAGTATGTGACATCGATGGAAGTGAGGAGGAGCGGTGATGCATTCATCTCACAATCCTGGGCTGAGGATTGTGCTATGAATGCTGATTTAGCTGCAGTACACTAACTTTGCCACAATAAAAATCACAGCTTGATAAATGACCCAAATCCCCCAAAATAACAGCAATAATGGTTGAAAATGGCAATAATAAGGTTTCTAACTTTAGTAAATATGGCCTATTATTAGTGGACTGTTGCTAGATCGATTAGGTAAGTATGAATTCTCACTCTAGTTCCCTTTTAAATGCTTCTTTATCTACCTCTAACTTGCAGCTCCTCCCACAATAAATATCAGAATGTATTTGCATATTCTACTTTAATGCTTCATCAATCAGTGTACAAGCATATTAGTGGTGAAATTGTGCTAAATTATCCTATAGCAAGTATATTAGTAATTGTTGTATGTCTTTTTACACTCATATACTTAAGTTATGTTTAATCAGGGCTGGGACAAAGGTTAATGACACCCTAGGCAACAATGCCAAAATGTGCCCCCCCAATCAGCAGTCTCCCCTCTATTGTGTCACATACAGTGCAGCAGTTCCTCCCCATAGTACCCCATACAGAGCAGTGGTATTCCTTCCTTAGTGCACCTAACAGCACAGCAGTTCCCCCAAATAGTGACCTACAGCACAGCATGTAAGGAGGTACAAGACAGTGCTTCACTGCAATTTTATTCAAGCTTTTTTCTACCCCCAATCACCCCTTTCTCATATTATATTGTCCTAACCCCTCTTTCCTCGTACTGTGCTGCTCCCAACCCCCCTTACCCTATACTCTATTGCCCTTAATGTCCCTTACCCTATGAGTTGCCCAACCTCCCTTACTGCACAGTATTGCCCCATCCCCCATACTGTGCTTTCCCATTCCATATTGTGCTGCCCCTAACAATCCCCTCCTCCCCATACTTTACTGCTCCACTTTAAATCCACCTACCCTGCACAAAATAATGGAGGTTTGGGATGAGCCAACCAAATATTGGAACAACTTGGACTACTGTGGGCTGAATTAACTTAAAATAATGTTTATCATTACTCAGCCCAGATGACATATTACAATATACCAGCAGTAAATTGTGATACTTTACCCTGCATGGAGCCTATTGAAATCTAATATAATGATTGGCCATTTAAAACTAGCATTTTTAATCTTTTTATAGTCTTTTCACTCTTCTAGTCTTGCATCCTGCACCATTTTTTATATATTGGCGAGAGGAGATTAAAGTTCTGAGAACCATGGAACAACATGTTTTGAGATTTATTATATTATGTGATCCACTGACAAGGCTATAACTCTGATGAACTCTCTTAAAGGCAAAGTTTTCTATCTACATCCCCTTGTTTATGCCTTACATCATCAAACTCCAACCAATCCTAGCACTGTGGGTCACCTGGAAGAGGGATATATGCTTGGAATAACAATTGACAAACCCAAATTATAATTGCTGGAAACATCTTCCAGTTTGTGGACTAATTCGTTAGAAGAAAGTCACAAACTTATTCATCTACTAGAATATTTCAATTTGCAAACTTTTGTTGCAAATACAAAGTTTTTACTGATCTGGCATGTTTTGGAGCCTGCTGGATTTTCTGTACACTTCCATGGCTATTAATAAATTTCAGTATCAAGTACCTGGATTGTATATTTTGCTTCTGATTTTCTTATACTGACTTCAGCTTGATTTTTGACTGTAATTGAACTCCACCCAGCTTGTATTTCTGTTTACATTTGTACAAATTCCACTTATTCTGATCTCTTTTTACACTATATGGATCTGAACAAACTCTGCTAACCTATCAAAATGCTGTATCGTGAACCTATACTTCCACTGACTTATTCCTACTCTTTTTCCTTTGATTTTCTTGCCAGTAATCTAGCAAACTGTTTCTTTAAAGCCTTCGTTAAGTTTGATAGCATACAAGATCCCTAGTTTAATTTCTTTCCAGGAGGCTAGTCCATCTTTAGGACTAGCTTTGTTAAGTTACAGCTGTTGGGAATTGCTGATTCTGGCAACTGATGTTGCTTGGGATTAATTCCCCTGGATCACTTATTCAATCAGGCATTTTGTCTTTACTTTTGTAAAGCTGCCACACCCCCATACCAAAATATTTTGTTTTTTTGTGAGTGCTATTGGAAACTCAACCTTAATGTTAATTCTTCTAAGCCTTCTCATTTTCTACTTAATGTTAATTCTAGTCATTTCTTGGTTTGTTACTGCCCCTGTCTGATCCTTTTTGTTTTGGCATTCTTGGTTAGTTGATTTGGCTCTGACTGAGCTTTCTAATGGACTACTCCTTAGCATTTCTCATTCAGCTTTATTTACATTATGGTGCTACTGTCTGCTTCGCAGCCAGCGCTTTAAGGTTGGGATCACACTAGCTGATTTTCAGTTGAGCTAGAAAAATAATCTCCATTGTTTCCTGTGGGATAATCCACACAGGCTATTGTGTTTTGCAAGGTAGACAATAATGAGCCTAATTTTAAAACAGCTAGTGTGACTCTAGCCTTATAGGCCTCCCAATTCTAGTGGCTCTCCCCTCTCCCCAAGCAGCTGCCTATTAAGTAATCTAGCTACTTTGCTTTAAAGGAGCACTTACTTCTCTTCTGTGTGCACCTCTTCTGTGCAGCATCAGCTTCCCCATCTGAAGCACTGACAGGCTTAAGTGCTATTCAAGCTGCCACTGCCTTTAAAGGAGTTGTCTGAGATTTCCTCTCCTGCACATTCCCTTACTCACTATTACAACTTGGCTGCTTAACATTTTCCTGCACAGACATTTGCCCTAGAAGTCTCGGTGGCCATTGGGATCCTCCTTTGTAAATTCTTAAAAGAGCAGGCTACTTATTTTTATCCTTGCCTCCAGCCATTTTTTCACTCTGCTGGAGCCCCAATTTATCATTTATAACAACAGAATTGTTTTTGTATGCAGACCATGAGCTTTTTCTCTGGTCTCTCCTTTGCTGATTTTCAACCCAAACACATTAAAGTACCAAGTAGTATATGTGTATGAGTTAGAGTGATGTTACATGGGTAACTCAGACAAGAATTATGGCATCAGCTGCACTGTGATACTAATATTGTTAATTTACTTAAAATTAATTAAAAATTAAATTTAATTGTAGAAGAGTGACTTCCTTTCTCCAAACCCCCTTATGAGTGAGCAACTGTATTAAAAATATGATTGCATGGTAACTTTTATTCATATTTCTAATTCCATCCACTGTTCTGGCTCAGGATGTTAATATGATTCACGCCTGGCAGTATTTATCTATAAATACAATGCATTACTTCAAAAATTGCGTGACATGTCACTGAAAATAATCTATTCATTACATTATGACAAGAGCAGAATGAGTTTCCTTATTTCCTCTAAAACCAGTTAGATGTTTATGAGAAAAATATCATTGGAAAACGTAGTGTTTGCAGTATATATTTTAAGCTTTCTTGTAAATCAGCAGTGTGTAACTATGTTCGATTTATTTTTTCATATTTGGGGTTATTCGCCAAGGTGCGAATTCGACTATTGAATTCGCAAACAGCAGATTCCCGTAGCAAATCCGCGGGCGAGACAATTTCCCCATTGTAAAGTTGCAACCGCGCCAATTTTTTTAAGTTGCGACTGCGACAATTTTCCATAGTAAAGTCGCAACTGCGACAATATTCTCATTATAAAGACGTGACTGCAACAGTAGCAGTTTAATGCGAGGGTCTTTAGATGGCAAATTCACAACTATACATAACAATTCGGACTTTAGTGAATAACCCCGAGTGTAAGAACTTGACCAGATGGCTTCTTTAATCCCATTAGCTGCTATGACAACAACTACAGAAGAAGACATCATCCATCATCACCTCTAGTCTACATCTATGATGCAGAATAAAGGCAACAAATACCACGGCATACAGCCAGAATCTTCTTTAACACAAAAATTTAGAATGAATAAAAATGCTGAAGTTAAACAAGAGAATTTATATAACATGATATACTGGCACTTATAAACTAAAACTTAAGTAAATTATAGGGACAATAAAGTCTGTAAAAAAAAGTGCTATCAATAGGCCACCTAGATTGATGTAGAACAAGTGTTAAAATGCAAGGATTAATCTTACTAATTTAACAAACTAACCATAACAATAACAAAAAAACAAGCACTTGAAGCCAAGACTATCAGATAATCTTAACCTTCCCATTACCTCTATGCAGACAGTTGCTTGTGTGCATAATTAAATTGCTAAGCAGTTTTTGACTATGTACTGTTTTAGGTTATATTTCTACAGTTTCTCAGTCTCTCATGGTTGCCTTAAGTTTCCTGATGCAAGTAAAAGTCAATTTCAGTCTGTTTCAGGAGGGGGTGGAGCATAGCTCTTGACTAAGGAAATAGGGGCTGGAATTTTCTGATACCTTCTGCTCCACGTGCTTGTTTTTTCTTCAATTGCTGTAAGTATTCTGTAAAATCTGCAAATCTAAACCTGTTATTTTAACATTTGGTGCGACACATTTACTAATATTGAACAGATTTTTCAACTAGTAAATGCAGGAAAACAGCCTATATTTAACAATATTGTAGTTTTCTCCTATTTACTAAACTGTTCAAAAACAATTTTCTTGCCCAAAAGATTTCTTCTGCCTCAGGCTGGTGTAAACCCATTATTCTCTATGGAGCCAGTCCTGTCATTTAGCCCAAGTCCAGAATATTTCCCCATTGAAAAGAGACATTGATATTGATGTGTAAGAGAAGGAACCCTCATAGAAAAGCATTGCAAAGTTTCCTCCTGTCAACATGGTCGATATTTATCGCTAATTTATTTAGATGGGGAAACATTTTTATAAATCCTTTGCAAATCAGGGAAATCAAAAAAGTAGAGGGAAATAAAAACTGCCAGCGAAATGGGGTGAAGTCAATCAAAATGGTCAAATTAGACCATTAGTCAAATAGACACATAATTGTTTTGTTTCCAGTTATAGTATATACTATAAATATATACTATAGTATATACTATATATACTGTTATACTAATGCATTATTCAATTTTTCACCTATGACATGTTTTTTTGCAAAAATAATTAAGACCAAGCACAACTGATGTATGAAATCTAGAATATGCTTTAGTCTTCCTGTGAGAAAAATGAATCCGATGGCAATTCCCAGTTTGCATTCTTTTTACACTGATGAATGGTTTAAATGTTAGCATTTCTCATCTCCTCGTGGAGAAATGTATTAAAGTCAGAAAAACCACTCTGGGTCTTTCTGACTTTACTGAGAGAAACCTCATTTTGTTTTCATGAGATTTCAGGATTGAGGTTTCCCTCTGATCTTTACAACTTTAATAAATTTTGCCCTTAGGGGGGTTATTCACTAAGGTGCGAATTCGACTGTTGAATTCGCAAACCGCGGATTCCCATAGCACACCTAGTACAATTTCCCCATTGTAAAGTCGCAACAATTTTTTAAAGTTAAAATTGCAACAATTTTCCCATAATAAAGTCACGACTGGGACAATATTCTCATTATAAAGATGCGACTGCGACAGTAGCAGCCTATTGCGACTGTTTTTATCTGGCAAATTCGCACCTATACGCAACAGTTTGTACTTTAGTGAATAACCCCCATTTAATTAGTGTTCTATTTTACAATACTGGCTGAAGATTATGAAAACACAAAATTTCTATTTTTTTTTCATAAATAGGTCATTAATGTAAAAAAAGGAGACAAACTGAAATTGCCAACATTTTTTCACAAACCAGTCATTCATGTAAAAAATAAAAAACACAAAGTGGAAATTGCCAACATTTTGTCCTGTAATCTTTTAGTGCGCATTTTACCATTGCAATAATGCTACTTGATTTATTTTTCCCTGAGCATTAATATTTTCATAAAACACAATATTAGGTCTGCTTTATTTATTTCAGTGGTTAGTTTATCTGTCCATGGGTCCTAATGGTGACATCAACAAAAACAGTATATATTATAGTTGGAACCATTTCATAAATATGCCCTTTATAATAGTGTATTCTCCCATAATAGCGACTGAATTATATTTCTGCATGTGTTGTGTTTGGAACAGGCCTTAACTTAGTGATAATACATTTTATAGAACAAACATCATGGCCTAGGGATATTTTATTATTTAACGTTTTAGGAAATTTTCCAAATCACTGTTTTAAAATGGAGCATTTCAATACTGCACTCCTTCTGTATGTGCTGAGACACGTGAAATGTTTCAGTTTTGCAGCTTTTCTGTTGAATCTGAATAGATTGCTATTTAAAGGTTTCTCTATTTATAGGGGTTATATCTATAGGGTTTTTAATAAATCTAGGATATCGTTTTCCAATCTAATCTGTTGTATTTCATGACAGACAATACCTTCCTGGTATCTGAATTTGGAGGTACTTGTCAAATGTTGGGCTAAATTTTCCATTTTAGGGGAAACATGGAATTATCCATGGCAACAAGAAAGCATAACAGTCTACTGGAATAACTAATTGACATCTAGGCCATCTCCATCTGCAGTCTTTTTGCTTTTCAAAGTGATGATTTTCTTTTAGCCTGGAACAGACATTTGTTTAACTCCAATCCAGAGTTGAAAAGCCATTTTTCAGACTGAAATAAGATTTGTACAATTTTGAATTATTTTAAAGGTAGACTAAACGTCTAGTTGTGATTCTTCAGTGGGGTTAATATTCTTACTGATGCCTGTCTCTTCTGCAGCTGAATTGTGACCTAATGCTGCTTCAGTACTTGCTCACATCAGCGATGTAGAACGGGAAGTGGGAAGTGAAGGGAATTGCAATGCTGGAACTGAAGAAAAGAGGATTGGCTTCACATTATAGCCAATTTTTTCTTCAGTTTTCATGCACAGAAGATTTGTTATTTTGGAACAACCTCCCCATCGATTTCCTTCAAAAACTGTGCAAGTGTACCTAAAAGAATTGTTCCTGATTTGAAGGCAAAGGGTGGTCACAACTACTTTTAATTTTACTGAGATTTCTCTTGTTCATTAACCTTGCATTGTGTTAAAAAATAAACACTACACTTTTTTTAAAGCATTATGGGCCTCATTGAATAAAGGATCAATTCATCTGTTGAATTCACCACGCTACAATTCAAGTCGCATTGCCAAAATAGTCGCAAATTCACTTCTCATTATTGACTGAATGGCAACTAGTCTTGTTGAACAAGCGGACAGTGGGTATCACTGTCAGATGTGTAGTGTGGTGTGGTCAGTTGGATAAAAGTAAAATGTGGAACTCTGTTCTCAGCTCTCTAATTCGCCAGTCTGAAGTGGCAAAGTCAAACAGGTGAATTCAGAGCAGTTCACTTGTCACATTTGCACCTTCAGCAAATGCTACAGCTTAGTCAATAGTAGAAGTACCTTTGCACACTCACGCAAAATCATGCAAAAAGCTCTAAGTTCTTAACCATTGTAAACAATGTTTATCAACATTTTTTATCGTTAATACAGTATTTGATCATCTTGTGAATAAGTAACTCATTAACCGTGCTAGTCTTTTTATATATTTATACCGCACATTAAATAGATAACACTGTGAATCAACATATAGAGCCTTGTTGACTTGTGTATTTGTCTGTTCATTTGGAATCCTGAGACATTAGATTCTAATAGAAATAAAAGCACTCGTTAATGTTTTACTCCAATTTCATATAATGTATAGTATGTTTATTTTTAGTCTATTTTATCACACAGCATATATATAATTATATTGCACAGCAGTGAAATTACAAAATGGCCCCTTTTTACTGTAGTGGGAGGACATAAAGAGCTGAAAATGCTCAGTGTGCATTTATATCTACTATATACTTTATCTGCACTTACAAAAACATCTGAAAGATTTCTTGGAAGCATATTTTACTTTACAAATACATTTACTTTGCACAGCTTTTTGCACCCACTCATGAGTAGCTAAAGTAGAATTGAAAGAAGGGTGATCACTGGTGTATAATTCTGAGTAGACCCTAGATCTTGTAACAGATACAATGTATTCTTAGTTCAGAGATTATTAGGTGGAACAAATCTGTGGCACATGTGGGCAACACACCATACATTCTATATAAAAGCTACCTGGGTGCAGCACTTCCTTTATTTTGCCAGCACTGCAGATTTCATGGCACTGACAAAGGGTTTATATACTCTACTGGTAAATCCACTGGATGCTGAGGATAATAAACCAGGAGGAACATTTGGATAGTGGAGAGGAAGGAGCCAAGAGGATTTTTTTGCTTCTCCATCTCCCAATGCCTCTTTCAACTATCTTAATCATACACTCCCAGTCTCTGCAATTGTAAATAAAGTTGTTGATAAACAGAAACAAATGAACTCTATTCATGCCCTGACACTGCAGACAAATCCCGCAATCTAAAGAACAAGATCAACATGGAGTTTTTCTGCATTTTTGTGTCAGTGCGGATGGATCAGTGATTACTGTAGCTTCAAAATAATTATAGTGTGGAATTTGCAGTAAGGGTAAAAAAAAAGCTTCTTCTACAAAATTATTTTTTTGTGTTTCACAGGGTCTCTCTGGTATTGTAGGGTAAACCAATAATTTAATACAATGCTAATAATCTGCTGAAGTAGTAGTTATTGCAGAACATGACAGTAAACCAAGTGGGAAGTGCGGACACCTTAAAGTGGACCCTATATCTGAAAATTAGATTTAACCCTCTAAATGTACTGTTTTTTAAAATGCCATGAATAATTATCTGAAGGTGATGATCTTATGAGTACTACGGACATGGCACTTCCATAAATTTTGCCCAATAAAGGATAGAAAATGTAACTGTTGCTGTTTCTTTAGAGTTTTTTTTATTTTTACTTAAAGGAACAAATTACTCACAAACATGTATTTGTTAAACAAATGCTTTTTAGCATTATATATTATATATGAATTTCCATCCTTTTCAGTTTACAGTTAGTTTCTTCTTACTCTAAGGCTAGGTTCACACGAGCATAATACACTAGTGTGAATAAAAAAGGAAAACCTGCCAAGCGTATTTTTCTTTTGAACTTACCAGCAACAGTGTGACCACTCCCTCGGCGTTCACATCACTTCCTGTGTGTCGCATTTTGGGTGCAGCGTATAATACGCCTGAAAAGATGCGACACACAGCGTTCCGGACCCAGCATATGCACATCATACGCTAGTGTGTCCGGAACTAGGTAAGTACCATCGGCTTGCGTGGAGTCATATTTTTTTACACTAGCGTATTATGCACTGAGCATAATGCACTCGTGTGAACTTAGCCTAAAGCAGTTTAGAATTTTAAGAGAAATGACTGAACAGCTTGAGAATTTTGAAAGAACAATAAAAAAAAACCTGCAGGCGAGCAATCGCCCAGAGCTGCAGGCTACCTGCTTCTTTGTTCTTTTCTTTCAGAATTTTCAAGCCTGTAGATCAGCTAGAGAGAAGTAAATGAGAGAGGAGGGGCTAATGAAAGGAAGTACCTCTACATTAAAAATCACTAAAAATAAGTTAATAGGTAATAAAAACACATGACTGTTGGAATCTGTATTGTTACTTTAAATACGATGCCCAAAGAAAAATATTGTTCCAGGATAATAAGGTTTAGGTACAATGCATCATCCTTTTCTACAGAGGTGGACATCCTAAACTGCTTCTAATGTAATATTTAAGAGAACATACTTTATCAAGCAGGAATCGTACTGTGTGAGTGTCAGAGAATAATGGATAAATCTATGTGATGATATTCAGCAGCATTACTAGCACTGCGGAATTCCTGCAATGGGATAGCTACTGTAACTGTGGTGCCAGATATTATACACAGTTAATGCAATTGGCCACCTTTTATTTACATTAGTACTCATTTAAGCATACCATACAAGAAGTGATTGATAAACATAGTTGGCTTTTTGGATGGCATGAGTTTGAGTACTCGCCATATTGTTGAAATCATTTTTATTGCCAAATGCCCAGAGAGGGGCTGAAAATTTTCAATGAGCAGCTGCTGGCAACCTTATGCCTCATCCAACTCCATGTAATTTCTAACTATGGCTCAGAGATGTCAGCTGGAATTAGCAGAAGCATCATCCTTGTTAGAAGATGTACAAACCCCAAAATCAGAAAAGTTGGCACGTTGTGTAAATCGTAAATAAAA
>WMED01003662.1:0-21822 GCA_019650415.1 Pipa parva
TTTACATATTTCACCCAAAATAATAAGGAAGCAAAAAAAAATAATGACAAAAGAGACATTACATGTTAAATCCCAAAGTGTGCTGAAAAAAACAATGTATAATATTCCTGGAAATTATATTGCTTTCCCTGCAAAATCTTTGTAAAACACATACAGCGCAAGATGCTTAAAAACAGCTTGGCAAAACGGGGTGCATGGAAAAAATCGGCTGTCAGTGAAAGGGTTAAGACCTGATTGTCATATTTCTTGAGCTTGAAAGTGTTTCACACAAGTATTGGAGCAATTTTAATGGGTCTTTCTTTTTACCAAATATTTTTTGTCTGTGGGATCTCTGGGAGAATTCCATTTTAAAAATTCCAGTTTATATTTTGAGAAGTTAGTTCATTTTCCCCATTTACAGAACCAAGCATTGTAGTTATTCTGTTACAAGATGGTGGCTCACTCCATGGGAGCCAGCTGAAGGTGTAAATTGCAACCAGTTGGTAACTGATCTTCTATGTAGTTAGGTGCATTCATTTTATTTTGTTCTGACTCTCCTGTGTTTTTGTTGGCAGTATCTTTAGTTAATATGTTTTCCCATGTTCCCTTGAGATATTATAGATCTACAGTTTAAAAGGTTCCTGTGCTTCAGTATCTCAGCTGTTCCAGTTCATTTGTTCATTTTATTAGAGTTCAGCAGTTTTAGTACAACTTTGCTTTAGTACCTTTAGTTCATCTGTTCTCCTGTGTGGTTTATAGTTAAGCTATCCCTGACTTCTAACTTAATCCAACTACCATCAGAGAAGGGCCTTCAGACATATGCTTCAGCTCATGAAAGTAATATGTCTGAACTTCTGAGCCTACTTCATTTGTCTGTAATAACCCTATGTTTGCATCTATGGCCAATACATTTTGCCACAATTTTTGGACTTATGTCCAGCTTCCCCTGCTTTTAAAATAAAACACATTGCTTCCTTTGTCTGCTGACACAAAAGTAGACATCCGAGAGCTCATTGTCTAGTTTATTCTGCCTCATATGTAGCAATTCTCTATCATTTGACAAATTAATATAGTATCTTTTATCTCCCTTCACATATAGGTAGCAGTTGATTTTAAATTAATTAACAGCTAGCTGAGGTGCCCAGTGCCTGAGCTTTACTCTTGCTTCATCATTTTGGCTGTTTGTAATGCTAGTATCAGAGAAATGCCGTACTGCAAGTCATTTCTATATTTACAAAACATTTACAGTACAGGGGTCTCATCAGCTAAACGTTACCTTGAAGGTAAAGTTCTAAATCTATTGTCTATCATAGCTGAGTTAGTGGATGGATTTGAGAAATACAAATGTTTAAACAGATTTTATGTGCATACAATAAATGTCCTGCAGTGCAGCAAGAAATGGTATGTGTTAATTGATGAGAACACCATCAGCAAATTGTTCTTGGGAAAAGAGAGAACGATTTCCAGCAAATTCTCCAATGTTTGCAAGTACTGCTTGTTTCCACATTTCATAAACAGAGCATTTATTATCCAAACAAATAGTCAGATGTGTCACTATGTATGTTTTCTGCAGTTTATCCTCTAAGCAGATGTGTGGATTCTCTCATTTATAGAAACAAGGCTCAGTATAGTTTACTTTTTTTGGTAAAAAATCTGAAGTCAGAGAAGTGTGCTTTGAAACAGCCTAATTAATATGAAACTGTTAAATTGATAGATAATCATGTATAATTTGGAATATCAATTTTTATAAGGGATGGTTGGGTGGTTAAACTAGACAGCCAACATATTCAGTATACAAGTGGCGTAATCCCATATATAGAGTAATAGTTGTCATGCTGAATACCTCCTCATTCATTCTCCATATAGTGGTATTGAAAGTTTGTTGTCTATAGCTAACCTAAATCTAAGATGCATATAAAACAAAATTTTGCATATAAAATTAAACACAAAATTGTGTTTAATGTTTTTTTTTTAAAATAATTGATGTCTGTTTTAAATGCATTTTTTTTTGCTTGTTAGATTATTGCTGTCTTTTTGTTTTGTTTTAATTATGCTTAGTTGTCTTTTTAATTATGGTGTTTTGTATTTTGGTGCTAGATTGGTTAGGGTGCTACATTGGTTAGGGTGCTAGATTGGTTAGGTGCTAGATTGGTTAGGTGCTATTCTGCTGATCAAGCTGAGGAGCGAGGGCATCACAGACAACATGGCCCATCCAGGACTACCTCATGGGCAGAAGAGAAGACTTCTCATAGTAAGTGAATGATTAAATAAAATGCTAAAATGTATGTTTTTAACAATTGTGTTTAATGGTTTTATTTTTTTTAAATAATTGATGTCTGTTTTAAATGCATTTTTTTTGCTTGTTAGATTATTTCTGTCATTTTGTTTTGTTTTAATTATGCTTAGTTGCCTGTTTTTTTAATTACGGTGTTTTTTTATTTTGGTGCTAGATTGGTTAGGTGCTAGATTGTTAATTTGTTTCAAATGAACTTGTTAGGGTAAGTTGGATAGTTTTGTTTACATTGTGGTTAGAAAGTTTAATTCTAATTAGATTATTAGAATTAGTTGGTAGTCTTTGATATATTAATGTTGCTTAGTTTAGGTATTTAAAAAAAATGTTTTATTGCAATTTTAATATGTGTGTGTGTTTTTTTTTTTAACTGATTTACTAGCACCCACTAGTTAGGGGGTGCTGGTCCACTTCAGTCCCTTCACCCCATGGTTAGATAGTAGGTGAGGGATTTGGGTAGGGACATAAGTAGGTTAGGGCCCCCATCTCCATATAGCGCTGATGGGGTTGGGGCCATGGGAGGAGGTCAGCATTTGACCCCCTCCAGGTAGCAGTCTCCCCTCCCCCACATTGTGATTGGTGGGAGTGGGGGAGATTGGGGTCCTAGGGACCCCTACTTTTAATGTATTTAAGTGCAGGCAAGCTGCTGTGATGGAGCCTGTCTGCACTTATCCCCCACTTGCATAGCGCTGGGGTAAGGTGGTGGTGTAGGGGTCCCAGTGACCCCTTCCTTTTATTTATTTTAGGTCCCCCACCCTGTCTAGTGCTCGGGTAGGGGGAGGGGGGGTGCAGGGGTCCCAGGGACCCCTTACTTAAATTTTGTATGGCAGCCCAGGGCTGCAGGGGGTTAATAGGTCTGGAGGGAGGGAGCAGGCAGATCGGTTCTCACAGAACCGATCTGTACTTAGCAATCACCTCCCCTGCATAGCGCTGGGGTAGGGTGGGGGTGCAGGGGTCCCAGGGACCCCTGCTAGATGTATTTTATTTTTTTAAAACAAATTATTTCCATAACACTTCTATTGTAGTAGCGCTATGGAAATAATTGGCTTTTAAACCCTAGCAGCTCTCTGCTGCAGTTAGGGTTTAAAAGCCGTGTTTTATTTTAATTATACTGGGGGGGATTGTGGGTGGTTTGGGGGTCTCTGGGACCCCCCCAAAAAAATTGTTTCACCAAAGCAAATTTTTTTTGGGGGGTCACTGGGATCCCCAAACCACCCACGATCCCCCCCAGTATAATTGAATAGTAAGCTGCTATTTAAATCAGCCGCAGCTGCAAGCAGCTATGAGTTAGGAGAGCAGAGAGCCTCGATCCTCTCCTGCCTTTGCCTCCCTGATTGCAGAGCACCAGGACAGGATCGCGGTAAGCCGGCCTGCTTGCAGAGCACTGCGATCAGGGAGGCAAAGGCAGGAGAGGATCGTGGGCTGCTGCTGTGATGGGAGAGGATGATTATCGTTATGATAATCATTATCAGATGACGATAATCGTTACAATTATTTCAAAAATCGTTAATTTATCCGATGCCGATTATTGCCATCATCGCTCATCACTACTCCTAAGGCCTCTTCATCAGGCAAGTCAAGGGACCATAATAAACTAAGGCCAAATACTATTTGTCAGATGGTAAGTAGGCAGAAAGAATTGGGCAAACAGCACCAACCATCTAGGATTTTGTGGAAAGGAACATATAGTAAAATAATGTGAACTACACTGTAGAGGGAAACCTTACAAAGCCACAGCTGGAAGGCTTAGATTATACAGTATATGCTGGCAACACTCATACTATAATGATGAAGCACAGTGACTAGAACACAATGTTGGATAGGTGATTGAGATCTAATAGAGATTATATTTTAAAGAGTTTATGCAGGTGTATATATCTATCTATCTATATAAATAAAAGTTAAGATAGAGTGGTCGTGTTAGTCCACAGATGCAAAAAATGAGTGTTGCAGTACTTGGTAATACCTTTTTTATTGGACTAACATTCGTTTTAAATAGACGAACTTCCAAGAGGTCTGTCCTCCTTTAATAAAATCTCCCTTTATCAAATCAAGTATTGCTTTTGCGACTTAAATATCATCAGGGAGGAGAATAAACCTTCTGAAAGCTTTTTCATTTAAAAAGGCTGTTAGTCCAATAAAAAAGTTATCACCAAATACTGCAATACTCATATGTATATAAATATATATATATATATATATATATATATATACAGTATATATATATACTGTATATATATATATATATATATATATATATATATATATATCAATCAGCTCACTGGTACCCTTGGTATTATATGTCAGATACACTTTTATAGAGAAAGTATTGTGTTGATGTATCTGAAGCGTCATTTATTTATAATATTTTACATAAAAAGATACAAATTTCTTAGTACAGTGTGTTCAATATAGAATGGGCCAGGGACAAAGAAAAAGTAAATAAATACTACATTTTATTAGTGGAAGCAGTCAAGCAGTGAGGAAGAGCTATATTATCTGGACTGAACAGGGGGTGAAGGAGATATATTAGAGAAAATTAAATAAAGCATGAGAAATATTTCAAGGTTGGAAAAGACACTACAATGGGGTAGAGAGTTACATGCAGATTTATTTAAAGATCTGCAAAAACATAATGATATGAGATATTCTAAAGGAATAAGAATTAAATCACGTAACAGACATAACTGGGGGTAGGAGGCTGAGATCATTGAGGCTAAATTAGTGATATAGAGATACTGGTGAAAGGAGAAATGTAAATTATGAATAACAACGTGAAAACAAAAAGTGACAACATAATGTTTCTTTAAATACAAAAATGAAAGAAAGTTCAAAGTGCTAAAAACAAACATTCCCACAAAGCAAGCATTAAAAGAATTCAGTTTTTTTATATTTTCATCTGGCTTTCACAACGCTTGCATTCAACCTAGTTAACAAACATTGGGATGATAGATCAGCTTTTGCTGATATTTTATTCAAGTTGCTTGTATGCAAATTGAATACAGGTGTGTGCCAGTTACAATGGGATTCTGGCTAGATAAGGTCCATTTGTTTTTTCTGTCTACAACTACAGTAGGAGTGAAAAGGGTATGGAGAGATAGAATTGGATAATTAATATAACATAGGGAAAAAACTTGACTTCAGCAAAGTAGAAAAATCTGTTCTTGCTACTTATGCTTATGACATATGGGAAAAAGCTTCATTTCAATTATTGAAATGATTGATAAGGCTTTTTCATGTTTGCACACAGAATACAAGTAACTAGAGGTACATCAGTAATGCTGCTTGGATCAGCTACCCCATCCATGTCAGAATGACTTGCATATGTGTATGAAATGGAATCTGAGAGGCGCAGATAGTGATGTCCTCCTTTTACTACAGTGAGCATCACTGTACATTGAATATTTACAGACATAAAACAAAGATGGAAGTTGGAACAATAGGTTTTTAACACGGGGGTTATTCACTAAAGTGTGAATTCGACTGTTGAATTCTCAAACAGCGGATTCTCATAACAAATCCATGACTGCGACAATTTCCCCAATGTTAAGTCGCAACTGCAACAAAATTCTCATTCTAAAGATGTGACTGCGACAGTAGCAGTCTATTGTGACAGTAGCAGTCTATTGCGACTGTCTTTAGCTGGCAAATTCACACCTTTACGCAAGAATTTGGACTTTAGTGAATAGCCCCCTTAATTTAGATTTTTTTCGGAGCACAATGAGCTGCAAGTTTAACCCAAGTTTAATTATGTATTTAAAAGATATCACATTTATCATTAAAAAAAAAAAATAGTGGCTATCTACTTTTAAACCAAGATTATGGGGGTTATTCACTAAAGTCTGAATTGCTGCGTATAGGTGTGAATTCGCCAGATAAAGACAGTCACAATAAACAGCTACTGTCGCAGTCATGTCTTTATAATGAGAACATTGTCGCAATTGTGAAATTACTATGGAAATTGTCACAGACATAACTTTAGAAATTGCCACGATCGTGATTTCATAATGGGGAAATTGTCATGCATTTGTTATGGGAATCGGCTGTTTGAAAATTCGACAGTCGAATCTGAACCTTAGTGAATAACCCCCCCCTGGTATAAAATAAAATTGTTGTTAACCCAATAACACAATTAAAAAGATCTCCTGATATGAAAACTCTCCAGACAGGAAATAGGCTCTCTGCATATTAGCAAACACATTTCTTTCACCTTCCATCTATCAATAAAACTCTCCACTGGTATGTTCCTAACCAACCCCAGAGATATTAGAGATAGCTTTAATGAATCCTATAAAAACTATACTTATCTACCTTTTCTCCCTCTGAAACACATCTCTGAGAATATATAGCTCAAACCTTTCCAATTAAACAGAGTCTCTTAAATCTTTCATTGCACAATTTATTGTCATTTTTTTTTTTTTGTAATGGAAAATATATCCTACAGTATAGGGAAGTGAAAACCTGTATAAATGTGGGGATGAAATTAAAATAAAAGTTATTTTTGTTGCAGTAATTTAGGTGGTCTGCATTTTATTTAACAGAACTTCTTCTTTCTGTTAAATATTGTATAAAAATCAATTGTGCATATTCACTAAACAATGTTATGTCACGTTAATGGTCTGAATTTTCCTGAATTGCAATATAGTACTTTCTATACTACATGCAGAGGCAGCTGTGGCCCTATTGGCGCCCTAGGTGCCCCCCCATCCCACACCGCCCTCCCCCACACCCTCCCTGCCACGCACCGCCCCCACTCACCTCCAACACCGCCGTCCAGCCACGGCTCAACTTTAGATCTCCCAATAAGTTGAGCCGCGGCTGCATGTAACCTCCCAGCCGGCCGGCACAATGTAAAAAAAAAAAAATGCTAGGGGCGCCCCCCTGGGAAGGTGGAGCCCCTAGCATTTGCCTACTCTGCCTAATGCAGAGCCAACACTGACTACATGGCTGGCATTGTCAAAACAGAGGGTTTACATATTATTATTAATCTATACTATCCCTATGCACAATGAATTTTCTTCTTTTGTTCTTCCATATGGTTCAGGGGGAATGATGTTTTGAGAGCCATTATTTTTCTCCTGTTTCTTAAAAGGTGCATTCTTCATACAAAGAATTTAAAACTGTAGGTATGGTTTCCACTAGAAATACAGTATAATACTGACTCTAGCACGAGCTAGTGTGCTGTTTACTAAACAAGATATGTCTCCTGCCAAACAAAGCTTTTTCTAGTCAGGAAGTGAACTATAATTCACTATAACTGATTGGCTTTTTAAAGCTGAGTTCAGATTTGAGCTGAGATCTGTTTGGTTAACGTCAGACAAGAGATTAGCTCATGCCACCCAACATGTTAGTAGTATTCAAGATGTATGTGTCCTTTTGAAGTCAGTTCTGTTTGTAATTTAATAATTCATACAATAAATGTTTATTTCAGAAGAGAAATAGCTCCTACATCATTATATTTTTATGCATATTTATATAGTGCCAACATTTACCACAGTGCTTTATAGAGAATAACCATTCCTTTCAGTGCTTGCCACTATGGAGCATATACACAATCACTTATGCACACAGCCAGAACAAAACATACTTGAGTCAATTTAGTCAGCTTCAATTAATCTAGTATGTTTTTGGATTGTAGGCAGAAATCTGAGTACCCAGAGGAAAAAGATGAAATGGAACCTAGGACCCAGAGCTACAAAATTACACTGCTAACTAATAACTCCCCCCATTGCCTTGTATGTATGTATGTATGTATAATTTTATTTATAAAACGCCACAAATTTACATAGCGCTGTACAATACAGCAATACTAATATAATACAGACATGGGAAAGTGCATTAAACAATACAAGTATAATATAACAAGGGTTTTTCACTTTAAGTGCCAGGTTGTGGTTGACACAAGAGGCTGGAGGTCCCTGTCCCATAGGGCACTATTGGTGTGTGGCATGCAAAGCTGGTTGCTTTGGGTTTGCACTGTTAACTTCCCACATTGCCTTGCCTTTGTTTTAATAACCAAACACCAAATAGCACCACACCAGTAGATGCAACCCTAACAACTGAGATAGATATCTGTGTATGTATAAAACTTCAAAGTACCAAATTATGATGATCTTATGTAAAACCTTCTTCTCACCTGTATATCACAGTTAAACTGTATATTTCCATTGCTGATCCATTTCAATTTATTTTAGTCACTCAGACTAATACCGTATAAAATATACTTTCCTTTCACCAATTTTGTTCTATTTCCTCTGTCTGTCTTTGCTTTGGTTTGTTTACTTGTATATGCAGTTCTATTACTAACCTTTGCTTCTTCTTGATTCTATGGGATTAGCATAAGCCTAAACTTCAACACTGCACATAAATATTCATTTGGCAGCTGCACAGGAGATGTTGAATCAGAACTGTTTCCTAAGTGCGTAAATTTAATGTGACAAACAGATTTATAAAATATGTCATTTTTTTCCAGAGGAGTCTGCAGATTTTCAAAAATAATGACCCCTCCTTTAGAAAAAACAGATATGTGTAGACTGCAATGTCTAATGGTTTTTAAAAGTTTTGTATTTGTTACTTGTTAATTAGGTAGTAAAGTATGCACTAGGTAAACAAAAAAAAAAACATTTTAGATCACCTTTGTATAATGCGGAAATTGCAACAAAATGTTATCATGACTAGTTCTTAGTTTTCCTTATATCTAGGGACCCTTTACTACTTGTGGCACAATCTGCTGGACCAGTGAAGCTGTAGACTTAATGGAGTCCTGCTAAAATTGCACATTGCACTTTAGATCTATTACAATGGAAAGTCACCGATTATAAATTGTTGCAACATATTTCCTGTGAATGTAGTTCAAATTATTTATACCTTTCATTAGTTATGCAATGCTTGACTCCTCATGTTCCACAATGCACTGCAATGCACAGTTGAACTAATTTATTTTCAGCTAGCTTTGCAGTATGGATATTAGAATTACCTAAACATCCCTTTTAGTTGCATGGTATTCAGTTAATTTTGCATACCACATGTATAACACCATTACCTGTAAAAGGGGGAGGAGACTTATGAAATACACCTTGTCCTCAACTGTATATCTTCCAGTATAATCTTGCACTCTTTTTTGAAGTGGAATACTGGCTTTGCACATATTAAATGAGATAAGATGAAATCCTAAACTGCAGATTAAGTTCACCTAATAGATCTAAATAATGGTTTAATTTCACCACTTTGAAAGAAAATTCTAGAGGAATAAGCTAATCATGTCATCTCCTTAACCAGGTGCAGCTCAGTATTGAATAAGAGCTATATAGCTATATTTTCATTGCCCTGCAGGATGCATTTTTAAATTATATCTTGTTAAAGTAATGATAAGATCTGCACATTAAAAAGGCTTATTCATGAAAGTGTGAATTCCCAGGTGTAGCAAATTCATATGTTGCTATGATTGTCAAATTTGGAGCAATACACCTTGCTGAATTTGCTACTTTGACACAACCCAAAAGTCACATGCAAACACAAAGAAATGCAAAAAGGTGATCAAATTGGATGCAAATTCTCACATCATTGTTTGCTGAATACTCAAAGTTGTGGAAGTGGCGAATAGACACAAAATCATACATTTACATGACTGTTTGCATTTTGATGATTAACTACCAAAGTGTGGAGATGGAGATGCAGATAACCATGTTTTATGAAGATAAATAAATTAGAAATTATCCATACAGCCTGTATGTTTTATAGATTTTTCACTGATAAAAGGATGAACTGGTAAAACCATGCCTTTAAAACTGTGTAAAAAATACACATAATGCAGGGCTGATAGGACAGTAGCTCATGGTATAACAGGAGAACTGAAAACCTCTGCAGTCTATAGTGCAGTCTCAGAGCACATTAGTAACAAGCTTTACAGTGTGGGGGAGGGGTAAGGTTAATTTCTGATAAATACATCATATGAAATTGCATCTATCTTATACACAATCCAAATTCCAGAATGCAGTGATCTGGGCTATAAGATACTGTATTTGCTGGCGTATAAGACTACTTTTTAACCCCTGAAAATCATCTGAAAAGTTGGGGGTTGTCTTATATGCCGGATGTAACTTTTTTCTCTCCTTACCTAGCTACTCCGTTGCCCAGCTGTCTGTGCTGAGCGCTACAGCATTCCTCCCCCAGCATTGATGTAACTTCCTGTGAGTGACAGGAAGTTTAATCATTGCTGGGGAGAAGAAACGCTATAGTGCTAAGCACAGACAGCAAGGCAACGGAGGATTTAGGTAGGGAGAGAGAAAAGGAGGGGGGCGAGCACTAAGATAGCGCCCCCCTCCTTCAGAGGGTAGGGCTTGTAGGGGCAGCACAGTGTGATGGTGCTCTGATAATCTTGGAGACAGGGAGGGCGGGGCAGGCAGGGAGAGATGACCAATCCAAGCAGGATTTGCCTTGAAAGAGAGGTAGTCTTATACGGTGAGTATATCCCAAACTCTATATTTTAACTGGAAAAGTTATGGGTCGTCTTATACGCCCAGTCGTCTTATACGCCGGCAAATACGGGGTAGATTTATTTACCAGTTGTAACAATATTTTTAAGTTAAACTGTTTCCCCAGTCCCTTAGAAGTACAGGCTGAGAATGTGCAGGGTAACTGACCAAGGAAAGAGGTGTCTATAGAGAATAAAGATGTCTTCCTCCAGTGGGAACTTTCCAGGCATCAGTATTCACTTGCTGTTGGGCTGTAGCACTTACTGTATGAGCTGTTGTAATAAGCCTTATACATAAGGCACATCATTTTTAGCCAAAGTTTTTCTGACTCCTTTAAATTAAGTCAGTATTATAGTTTAGTGATTACATTTAAGATTGTTCAGTCCACATGACTGTCCTAGTTAGATCTAACATCTATCCTCCACTTTTTCCTCCATCAATAACTGACCCAAAATTCAATTTCATTTTCAAAATTACAACCACAGACTTTCAGTAGTGGCAATGATTACAAATAAAATATTAATAATTTGACAATAGTGCTAATGCTCCATTCTTTAACACCTGTTACTTTCTCCAGTGTGCTGCTCTGGTCATTACTTTCTAGTCAAATCTCATTCACTAGCAAAGAAATACTATGTCCCACCTTTCCTTTCACTGCCGCCAATCATTTGTGATGTGGAGGCAGAAAATTTCAATTTGTACCAGAAAAAGCACTGTTCAGCTGTTCCATTGCATCTGTGTATCTGACCTCAGTGTTACAGTTCAGCTGTTCCTGCCTCCAGATCCTTTATAGCTCAGCTACTACCAGTGGGGGAATTAACCTGGGTGATGCAACTTGGAAGTTCCCACACAGCAAATTGTATATCCTCTTTTAGCGTGAATATTAGGAGTCTCCTGGGATTAACCATCTCAAACCCCACTGTTATAAAAGTAATTAATTCCAATCCAGTCAGGCTTATTTTCCATAAAATTAAGGTTAGGCCCTTGTAAAGTAACAGCTTCTCCAAAAACAAAAAAAAATTGCAGCACTCACGGGTAAAAGGCAGACTTTATTTTGCATAAATGCCCAAACAGCAACATCACAGAGAGACACTAATCTGATGTGCTTTGCTTCTTCTGGCACTTAATCCATACAGCATCAATTTAAAGGGGACTACACCAACCTTCTTAAAGCAACAGTTACAAAAAAAAAATCACAAACAAATTAAATTTAACATACTGCATCAGAGGCACATATAATCACAATTACTAACTCCTTATGACATGAAAATAACTTCTAAATAACATCAAACAAATGATCAGTCATAACATAAATATAAAAAAACAATAATGATAACTAGATAAGGATTCATTAACCACTAGAGAGTATTTTTAAAGCTTTGTACATATCTAAATCTCTCAGTCTTGTGACATATCTCTCTTAACTAATAGTACAAAGTACCTTATGATCTATTAGTTTCCATCATAAAAAATCCAGTACAGTTCAACTCTGTTCAATAGCTTTTCATGATTTCCACCTCTAGACTTCCTGCATACTCTTTATATCACCTGTACTTTTACATGTTTATGATCAGAAGCATGTTTGATTCAGCAGTATAAACAAAGCAGTTATCAATGCATTCAGTGTGGGACCTGAACACAAAATTCTTATCAGTTGAATAGAATGTTCATTTTTATTGCAAGATAAATGGACTTCTATCATTTGTGCAGAGATTACAAATAATGGATATTCCCTGACTAAAGGTTCCAGATTAGATTCATGCACCAAGCAAATGTCAGACTTCAAGACTCAGGAAAAGTTAATTTAGCACATCTCAGTATTATAGTTTAGTGATTACATTTTAGATTTTTCAGTCCACATGTCTGTCCTAATGAGATCTAACATCTATCCTCCACTTTTTCCTCCATCAATAACTCAACCAAAATTCAATTTCATTTTCAGAATCACAACCACAGACTTCCTGGATACTTTTTCTATTATCTGTACTTTTATATGTTTATGATCAGAAGCATGTTGAAAAAATGTTTCCCCACATAAGTGGGGTTTTCATTAGTAATGTCCTTTAAAAACTCACTTATTCTCTCTTTTAATGGCCATGTGGTACAGCCAATATATTATATATGGAACACACTTTACAAGTCAACAGTTAGACTGTAAATTTCATATTACAATTCACATAACAATATGTCTTCAAAGTCACGGTGCTTGTAACATGTGCGTCAATTTCAAGATGTTCACAACATACTGCCACATTACTAACACATTACTACCCCACTTAAATGTGCCAAATATATCCATTCAAATTTCTTAGGAGAAGGGATAGATGTGTTGATAATGTTGGTGCTGCTTTTCTTGGGACATATCTCCAGCCTTTCTGCAAAATCTGTTCCAAACTTTTAGCATTGATTAGTATAGATATATTCTTAGCAAAGATTAGTTTAATAAACTTACTTACACTATACCCAGTTATAAAAGTAAGTATATTATCTTCAGCTTGGCTCTGGTCTATGTTACTAAGTTGCCACTTAATTCATCTATCCATCTTTAACAAGGAAGATCTATCTCTTTCTTACAGCCTTCATTTGACCAATTAGGATAATCAATTATCCTCTAATTAAGATCCAGATTAGCTTGCATAAAGGAGTGTTCTGTAGAGCAAATGCTTCGAAGCTTAAGAAACTTACCCATGGGTATTGCTCTTATGCAGTGTCTGGGGTGGCAACTATCTGCAAACAACAGTGCATTGGTAGAAGTAGGTTTTCTATACATATTGGAGTATTGGATATAAATATGTTGACTTGTAAAGTGTCTTCCATACAAAATATTGGCTGTACCACAAGGCCATTGTAAGAGAGGATAAGGGAGAATTTGAACAACATTACTAATGTAAAACTCACTAATGTGGGGAAATATTTCTTACAACATGCTTCTGATCTTAAACATGTAAAAGCACAGGTAATAGAAAAAGTATGCAGGAAATCTAGGATACTAGAATACCCAAATCTTGAATGGGATTTGCAATATTTTGTGCATTAGGGCCTAGTAAGTTATTTCTTTATGTATGCAGTTATCTTTATGAGGTTTCTTTTGATAGACTATTAATAGACTTATTTAATTATTAATTATCTAGTTATCATTGTTTTTATATGTTTATGTAATTACGTTATGATTGATATTTGTTTGATGTCATTTAGAAGTTATTTTAATGTCATAACTAGAAATTGTTAAATGGGATTATACGTCTCTGATACAGAAGGGTAAATATAGTTTTTTTAATGATTTTTTTGATGCTGTACAGAGATGCAATTTGTTTATGATTAAGCAGTAAAAGTCGCAAAATGCATCAGATTAGTGTGTACATGATGTTACTGTTTCAGCATTTATACAAAGTAAAATCTGCCTTTTACCTGTAAGTGCTGAAATTTTTTGAAGACGCTATTATTGGATGATCGTGGTGAGGAGACGTGATCTTTAGCATACCAGGATGCTGACAACAGAGAGGAGGATTTGAGCCAATGCGGACATATGCATGGTGGAGATTTGAAGCTATTTTTGTTTTGTAACACCGAGTAGAGTGAGTAGCACAGAATAAAAAATTGTGCTGAAGGCTGAATCCAAAAGGTGGCAATGATTGACAGTCATGAACTTTGAAAGGCATTGTCAGCAATGCAGGGAGCCTGCAGCAAATCCAGATAAAATATGCAATAGAATTCTGTTGCTTTGTTCTGCTCATTTCTCTTACTCCTCCATATAAATAACTACAGAACCCATGTAAATGCATTTGCCCCCAGGAGGTATGAAGGAAGGAACTCTCCCAGATTTTGTAATTTTTATGAATGGCAAATTGCAATACAGCAATGCCAGGTTAAGACCAATTGAATTATAGTGGATCTGCTGGGGTTTATGAGAGCTGGAGTTTTTGTACAGCTTTAAATATGTTGCTGATTTTCCAAAGTGATGCTTTCTCAAATGATATAGGATTTAACAGGGGGAGTTGTATTCTTTTCCTTTAACAGGGGGAGTTGTATTCTTTTCCTTTAACAGGGGGAGTTGTATTCTTTTCCTTTAACAGGGGGAGTTGTATTCTTTTCCTTTAACAGGGGGAGTTGTATTCTTTTCCTTTAACAGGGGGAGTTGTATTCTTTTCCTTTAACAGGGGGAGTTGTATTCTTTTCCTTTAACAGGGGGAGTTGTATTCTTTTCCTTTAACAGGTATGCCATTTTTTTCTGACCAGTCTCCACTCCTGATTTAGAATTTTGTCTATTTTAAACCTTTGCAATCAACATTAATTTTTTTTTTTCTGCATTAGCTCCCAAAGGTTTGGTTTTGAACAATAACTACATACTTATTATAGCTGTTGTTATTTCAAATCCCAGACACTTGTGAGGCTCAAAGTTTGGTTTAGATTTGTTGGATTGTGTCTTGCCCTTTTATTTCTGCTACTGTATGGGATATTTCATATAATCCTGGCCCCATTTCAATATACCCTCACCTTTCTGCTGCACTCTCTTTCTTCCGTGGCTCCTTGAGGTTCATGCTATCTAACCTTTCTATCCCATAACTTTACATGTTGCTGTCATATACAGACCACTTTCTGCCTCCTCACCAACCACATTTCTAGCAGACTTTAAGTTTTGACTCTTAATTTTTCTTTTTAATATTAGCCCTGCACTAATTATTGGAGATTTCAATTGATGATCCCTCTTTATCTTTACTCTTACATTTTCTCCATTTAACCTCAACATTTGGCCTTCAACAGTAGAACCCACAAGGATGGTCATGTTCTAGACTTGATCTTTACCAAAAATGTATATCTCTCTGCTCTTATTACCAGTCTATTCCCTCCTTCAGATCACTTTCTTGTAAACTAAATCTCTTGCTCTCCTCTTTTACCTTTCCTACCCTTCAGCTTTAATTCACAATACTTGTGCCATCGACCTGCAGGTTCTTTCTTCTCTCTGCTCTAGCCTCTCCACTTCATGCTCTCCTCTGATCCTGATGTTTTGGAATCTACAGTCATTGACTCATTTGCCTCTTCATCGTTTTCTTATTCATAATCCTTACCCATGGCATAATGCAGAAAGCAGCTTCTGAATGTGTTCTGCAGAAGATCTGTTAAAGAAATTTAATTTGCAGGAGGGTTTTCTGCATATCAAGTTTCTGCTCTTATGCCTTAACTCTGTGCCCCTCATCCTCAGATACACGACAACCCCTTCTACAATCCCCTCAAGATTTTGCTTTCTTCTTTAGTAGATATGGATAATATCCATAAACAGATTGCTATTACTCCTGAAAGTACATGGGCAATTCTACCAAAATCTCCTTCTTTCAGAATTCTTTTCTTCCTGCTATGCAATCTGAGATTTCTTAACTTCTCCCATCCTCTCATATCCCAATGTGCTTGACCCCATTCTTCTTTTTTACTTAAGCACTGTGATTCTGCACTTGTGTTAGACCTAATATACCAGTTCAGCTATTCTCTGTCCTCTGAAATGTTTCCCTTTTAAATTAAACAGGCCTGTATTAAACCAATTCTTCATGCCTTTCTTACTACCATCATGTCTGTCTAGCTTCTAAACTTTTGGAACATCTGATCTGTACCTGCTTTACTAACTATCTGCATGCCCATCAGCTCCTGGACCCTTTTCAATCTGTGTTTTGTCAAGTCACTCTACAGAGACAGCTCTGTGTCTAGGTTGCCAAAGCCAACGGTCATATTTCTATTCTTATACTCCTGGACCTGCATTTCAGCTACATTTTATACAGTGCTCTCACTTCTTATTCAGGCTTTCCATGTACTTGGTATTTATAATCAAGCTGCATCTTAGTTTTCTTCTTTCTGATGGCTCCTTGCAAATGATATTCTTTCTCTTGTTCTACTTTAGGTGGTCTGTCTCAAGCCTGTGTTCTTGGTCTCCTCCTATTCATCTAGTTCTTTGCACACTACTCACCAATACTACCATTTCCTATCTTAAATATTTCTTACTTATTTCCCCATATTTCTAGAATTCTATATCCCTCTACCTTCATCAGCAACAATCCCTCTGTACTTTGAGAGCTAAACTTAGATCCTACCTCTTGGAGCACTAGCACTGGTTTTCATGTTTTTTGTTAATTTTATCCTTAAGTAACTATTTATGATTATTGGCACTTAAAGGATAATGGCAAAACACTTTGTGTTACTGCACTTATTACCCTCCTTTCTGTGTATGTAAGTCTTCCTCCCATTAAGATAGTAAATACTTTGGGGAAGGGACTTCCATCTACTTATTTCAACCACTGCCAGGTGAGTGGTGTATCTTTATAATTATTTGCTTGTAATATGTTAATCAGATTGCCCATGTTTGTTTTATAACTGTATTGTTGAACTATACGTATATCAGCATAACTTACTAGTGCATTTTAAATAAATATCTACTTACATAGAAGAAAGTAGGAACAGAGCCCTTTATAAGCTATATCATAGGTAAAGGATGATGCCATTACATTGGACTATGTTGTAGGCAAAGAGAGGACTGAGGCTTTGCAGACAATAAAGAAAAATCTGTTTTGCTACTTTTGACAATGTTCCCATTTTAAAAATATCCTTTTATTGGGCGAAATATAAAACAAACCACATTTTAAAGGAGGTAGATAACCTTCTTATTTTGAATAAAGCTTTGGTGTATTTATGACCAGAATTGTAACTTTGGGAATACATGTCCCAGTGCAAGATCTACCCAGGGCCTCAGCACCCACTCCATATCCCCAAAACATGCTTACTTAAAGTGTACCTGTCCTCAAAACTAATACTAATTTAGGTTCTACTAATGAAATAAACATTTTGTAAATACATATGTATTTTTAAAATGTACCTTTATACAGCATTTCACTCTGTCATCTTCCCTGTCAGCCTGACTTTTCTTTCCTGAGTGTTGGGTGGGCGGGGCTAAATAATTATTGACATTATAGCTCCCCCAATCAGATCCGTTAAATCACAATCTAGCAGGGATCTGATTGGAGGAGCTATAATGTCAATCATCATCACCCAATCCAGGAAAGAAAAGTCAGGCTGATTGGGAAAATGAGAGAAAAGTGCTGTATAAAGGAACATTTAAAAAAAAAAAATATATATATATATATACAGTATATGTTATACATCATCCTTAGAACAAGAGTTCATTTTAGTTAGAGTTCTATGCTGCTGTTTCTTAAATGTACTGCTACCTTTAAGGATGCATAAACAAATAATTATTTTAAGGTTCTTGGTATAAACTGTGCTCTTTTGTATTCTAATGTTATAAGGCATCTGCTTTTCTTTTTATACATATGGTGTCTGAAAGGCAATTGAAGCCATATCTTTCTGTGGAAAGCAGATTCTGGTCTGCACATTTAAAGATTCCCAGTGAATGCAATTGATTTACATTGTACTGAGAATTTCTAGACTGTGCCAAGGAAATTCCTCAGACATTTCCAAATATGATGTATATCAAAAATGGATAACTTTCACATCTGTAATACTAATAGTAAAAAGAAAAGAAAAAAAAAAAAGAAACTGTGAAAAAGTTGCATATGCTATTTCTCTAGATCTTTTTTTTATGCAGAAATCGAAAGGGGAATTGAGACTGTCTGAATTCATATGCTGACATGCCATAGTAATAAAAATGCTATAATGAACCTTATTTACCTTGGCTTCACAGTTATAGGATCACTGATAAAACACAAAGCTGAGCAGCCTTGATATATACGTAGATTAGAGTATGCTGTGGGGCTAGCAAGTACCAGCAATTCCAATAAGAAAATTTAGCTGCTTTTATATTATTTTTGCAAAGTTTTCGGTTTCGAGACTAATCATAATAAATTATTATTCATATAAACAATATCGTGTTAAATTCACCATGTCAAGACAAACTTTTGTTTTGTATATAAGGTTTCTAAAAATCTCAGTATGTGAAACTGATTACGTTTTAGTTTTTACTACTACATATTTTTATCTGGGTTTTACTGAAGTCGCAGGGTAAGGATCATCGCTACGTAGAATAAAAGACCGCATTTTGTTGCACTCGGGAAATTCTTTGTCTATTTTATTCCCGTTCCTAATTAAAAGAGACAGCAGTGTTAAATAAGTGTTCATTTGTGCACATATTGTTACTGATGTTTGCCTGCTTGACAGAAGTGTGTGGTTAAACAGCATGATACTTTGGACTGGAACATGCAAAATGTTCCAGATATCAAAGATAGTGTTAGCAGGACTTTGTGTGATTCTAAAAGCAGTTGTGCTTTGTTGCACTGGCTTAGATCCCAACAGTGATTTAGTTCTGAGGATTATATATTTGTCTCTTATGTGTCAAAAGTCATTTCCCAAGTGACTTTGCAACTCTGTTTTTGTATTTAATGTAAAAGCATGATAGCTTCACATTGATGACTGTCAGCAGTTGCTATTTATCATCTGTCAAAAGTTTTTCTCATGGGAAGAAAGAAAATCAAATGGATTATGACTTTTTGTTGCTTAAAGGAATCTTACATGACACCAGTCAAAGAAGAAATGGAGAAAATGGATCGCAAGGAATACGTTAGCATTTCTGAACTGTTTGATGTGCATAGTAAAAAAGTACAAATGAATTTGACAAGGTACAATATTTAAAGTCTATTTAGTGTCTTTCCCTGAGTTTCTTTTCTACTCACATATATATAGTATTATACATTATACTTTCTTTTTCACATCTGAAAGTGTATTTGGGATACAATAAAGTTACTTTTGGTTGCTGGTAATTGCTTTTAGACTCAGTGCAGAGGCAATGTATTTTTTAAAAATAGAATAAAATGTATTTGAAAGTATGATTTCACCTTACAGACCCATAAAATTCCTACTATATATATATATATATATATATAGAGAGAGAGAGAGAGAGAGAGAGAGTGATAATTGTTAAAACAATTATAATAAATGTAATTTGCGGTTGATAAATTGCACAAATCACCATAGACCATAACTTTTGACTAAAGTTATTATATTCTTTGAACTTGATTATGATCTGCCTGTGGTAACATTCCATTTCTTAAAATAGCCAACCCTTAATAATTAGTTCTCTAAGAGAGGCCATACATTCTCAATCTCTCTTAATAATATGTTTAGTTTTTAATTCATGAACTAAGTTATGCGCAACTACACAAAAACAGATATTTGAAACCACTAAATTATTCTATTGACTCATGAACAAAGTTATGTACTACTGCTGAAAAAATATATTTTTAATTACTAAATTGTTCTTTTGACTCCTGATCTTTCAGTTGGTCTATAAAATTTAAGTTAGAATAAGGTATATTTTCAGCATAGCATAAGGCCATTTTTCTTATTATATCTTGCATTCAGTCTAATTTCTGGCTTTATCTAGCTATTTCACTAGTCTTTCAAATTAATTTGAGATTATTAATAGAGATGTTACCCATATACTGTATGACATGAGTCATTTTCAAGGTACACTTACAGTCTGTAGCATCTCTCTATGCAATTTGAATCAGTCATGTTTGTCAAAGATGTCAGCATCTATGAATGTATTTCATTTTAATCTGATGAATATGTAGCTTCATTTGACAACATATATAATTTTTTATCATAGTGAAATAAGACTTACATAATAACAGCTCTCCCTGTGGATAATTCATAGCTAATCTTTGAACAATGATATAATTTCAATTACATTTTAAGTTTTAGTAACCCTGATGTAGAAAACATGTAATATGCATTGTAGCGGATTTTGTAATCAGTTTAATTCACTCTAGCTATTCCCACATTAGACATTTGGCATAATTTTCAATAAAGGCAAAATCCACTTGATATCAGTGTATTTCACTGCTGCATTTTCTTTTGGTCATTGTCCCTTTATAAAAAAAAAACAACTCTTTAGATAATTTGTTATATCGTAAAAATATAAAATAGATATAAAACAATAATGGAATCACCTATTTAATTGATTTCAATTGCTAGAAATTCACCATTTTTGCAACAATTTTATACAAAGTCATGGTTTATTCAATTTAATTTGAAAAATTTTGATCTAGGTGTTGATAAATAATGCTACACTAAAAAGGACACAAGAACTACAGTGAAATTGAAAATAAAAAGATGAAATAGTTTAAAATATCAAAGTAAGTTTCTGAAAATTAGAGGCTGTGTTCAATTTTAACATAACACAATGACAGGGTTCCCTTTTTAGAGTAAACTTTGATAATTACTACACAAAAGAACTATGAGGCTCTTAAAATGGGTACAATAACAGGACACATTACATTTTTAAAGGGTATGTAAGCACTGTTTAAGAAACTCCTGACTCACCTGTTAATTCAGCAGAGCTCACTACCCCCTGTAACTGCTTTCTTCCTCTCAATGATTTCCTCTATTATGTGTAGCCATGAGACCCTCCTACCCCTGACTTTCTCTCTCCACAGCCAATTGCAAAGACAATTGAACAGCTTTGATCTGCAAATGCTCAGGGATAGGAACAGGCTTTTTAGATAAGGAGAAGAGAAAGGGATTCCACACAAGACCTTGCTCTCTGAATAGTGAGTTATGTCACATGGGGCGGGGCTTATCAGCACTAGACAGGAACATCCTGTACACAGAACGGCTGGGAGAGCAGGGCTGTTTAAACAAGAGACAAGTACTACTGATCCCAGAATCCTTTTTACATTGTAATGTTTAAGTAGGCTTTCTATAGGTATACATTTCAAATAGAAGTAATGTTTTATTCAAATTTTTCATACCCTTTAAGTTCCAGAAAAGAGATTGCATTGCAGCTAGCATCAAATATAAAAGTGTTCAAGAGTGTGCAATGATAGTAAAATAACTTAATAATATGAAAAGGTACATTTGTTGTCCAATTAAAGTTTTTGATTGCAATGTACAAGAAGCAGAGGAAAGATCTGGAGTTCTGCTCTAACAATAGCAAAAAAACGTTAATAATTTGAATAATACAATAGAATCTAAACATAACCTTAAGTAAGACTCCTTTGGACAATATAGAACAACTATAGTCGTTCAAAGTGTGAACCTGAAAACTATAGACCTGTAAGTCTAACTTCTATCGTGGGTAAACTG
>WMED01003663.1:6366-21819 GCA_019650415.1 Pipa parva
TCAGCCTGACACAACCCGCGACTCCTGTCACTTCCCCTCACAGATACAGATGTCCCCGCGTTAGTATGGCCGCTGAGCTCAGGCCGTGGGACCCAGCTCACAATCCGCTGCCCGCACAGGGCCCAGACCCCCTCAGACTATAACCCCCACCCCGCTTCCTCCCCTGCACCGCTCCGACTATGTCCTCTGTCCCCGGTAATAGTACCGGGCCTTCTCATTTCCTCGCCCCTCCTCGTCCTTCCAATGGTTCCAGTTCCGACACTTCAGTCAGCGAGCTTCTGTCTCCCGGCGACGAAGCAGGTTCCCGGGTTGAGGAATTCCGCCGCAGGCGCCACACTATGGATAAGGACAAGGCTGAGCACCGCTTCTTCCGCCGCAGCGTCATCTGCGACTCCAACGCCACGGCCTTGGAGCTTCCCTCCAACCAGAGCATCATCGGATCCCCTCCAGAATCCGAGACCGGCCTGCAAGTGCACGTGCCTGTCAACCAGGACCGAGGCCCGCCTGAGGTCCATCCTGGCCCGGTGAGGGAAGAGGATGCTGGGGAGGTTTGCGTTCGGGTTGCTCAGGTGTTATCAGTCCAGCAAATCCCCCGGCATGTGAGGCCGCAGCAGCAGACAGACGGCGCCGGGCGCAGTAAGGACTCCAAGGCCAATGAGCAGACCGAAGAGGCGGAGGTGTCTGATGAGAGCTTCCGTAGCACGCAGGAGAAGCTGGCTGATGAGAACGAGGAGCTAGAGACTAAGGCTGTCGGCTTTTCCCCGGATGGCAGGTTTCTTAAGTTCGACATAGAGATCGGGAGAGGTTCGTTCAAAACGGTTTATAAAGGACTAGATACAGAGACTACGGTGGAGGTGGCCTGGTGTGAACTGCAGGTGAGAGGGGGTGTCACGGGTCAGTGTGATTGTCTGGGGAAAAGGGACGTTAGTCTGTGTCTGTGATGGTAGATGACACTGGACATACAGCCCCCAACGTTACTATAGTAGCAGAGCAGTTGTTTCAGCAGCTTGGTGCCCTCCCCTGACCTTGTGGTATCTGTCCCCAGCCTAAAGAAGAAAGGTGAAATGTGAGGTTATATCTGGAATGTGAGGTCATGCATGGGTGTCTGTGTCTCAAGGTATCTTTAGAGCTGTGTTTCCTGTCATTTATATACATATGTATGTATAACTTTATTTCTAAAGCTCCACAAATGTGTGCAGTGCTGTACTATTCATCAATACAAATATAGTACAGACATGGAAAAAGTGCATTAAATAATACAAGTATAACATCACAAGGATACAACACTTGAAGTGTCAGGTTATGTTGACACGAGGTTGGAGGTCACTGCTCCGTAGAGCTTACAATCTAGTTTCATAGTATTCTTTATTTACCCTTTCTAGTTTAATATTTGATACATGCCCATATGGGTTATTGCAAACTGAAAATGCTGTGGTGTCATGGTGTTAGGGTACACCTTGTGGCTCAGTTAACCCTGGGTTTTTAAACATTAGATCATCCCTATGGCTTAACTTCAACATTGGTTGAATAGCAGGAGGGCTTTAGGCAGGGCATTCCTGAGCTAAACAGAGTGAGGTCAATACCTTTGTTGTCCATACGTTCTTTTGTATGTATAAGAACTCTAGATTTGTGTCGTGGGGTTTTTAGAAGGGTGTGCAATTGGAGGCCAGGCTAATTGCAGACTACTGATAAATGATGTGAAGTGTAAAATGGGTATTGTTTTAAGAGATGGGGGTGATACTTAGCTATGGATATGTAGCATTTCCAGTAAGTTATGGATTTTATATTTGGTTAGGGACAAAACATGTGAGGGAGATTATCATGCCCATTTTTATATTGATGTAATTGCTGATTTTGGCAGTAAAAATGTATATATTTTCTAAAAATAAAATACATAATTAATCAGCTGACTACAGGCAGCAGAATCTTGAAATCTGTGCTGTCATATGCACTGAATGCATGCCATGTTACACCTGGATTCATGTATTAATTAGGAGACAGACCTATACATATGGAATTTGAGTCCCTGGGTGTGCGTGGAAGGTCCCAGGAACTGTTAAACCAGGAGTTGGCAAACTTTGACGAGGAGGAAGCCATTTTGCTTCCTCCTACACGGTTGCAAAGGGGAAGGAGTGCACGCTTCCCGATCACATGACCTGCCAACGCTAAATCAGAAGTGTCTGATGTCATGGGTGGGGCTAGGGAATCGCATCCAAAACCACAGCAAGGCGAAGGCGGCCGAAGAGCCGCACTTTGCATACCCCTGTGTTAAACGAAAGGCAGTCCATCGACAGGATCTGTGAGATGTCCACAATGTGTGCCAGACACACTAATGTAACAACAAGCAGAGATGACTTTATTGTGACAGTTTTCACAGTAAGAAATGAGTGAAATAGTTAAGTTTAGTTAGGCTTTTACTTTTTGTGCTTAATGCTTCATGAATCTTCTTTAACTTACAATGCCAAAGCCGCTCACTGTATAAAATTCAGGGAGAACACCCCATTTTTATTGTAGAAAAGAAAAAAACACATTTCGGGGTGGCACAAGCCTCCTTCCATTAGGTGTACATTTGTGCCATCCCAAAACATTGTGTAGTTTTTATTTTCTGCAATAGTAATGGGGAGTGCTCCCTAAATTTTATACATTGAGCTACTTTGGTGTTGTAATTTGGATGATTTGTAGTGGGTTAGCTGGATAACCCCTTCCTGTGGAAGTTGTTCTGGTTGTGTCAGTATTTTTCTCTACAGTTATCATGAATCTTCTCTAGCATGGTGTATTAATTGGCACATGCTTACTGATCATAGATTGAGAAAGAGCATTTAGTGTCTGGTAGCAGGAATTGAAACATGAGTCAGAAATGTTAATTTGAGTGCAGCAGCTCTGAAATTCCTTTTGTAAAACATAAGTAGAAACGATGGGGAATTTGTGAAAAAAAAATGAAACCAACCAGGATTGCGGTAGTCAGGCAAACAAATATTAATATTTGCTGTACTTGTGTAAAGAAAAAAAGTTCTGGGTGCACATTAGAATAGTTGACAATATCTGCTGCTAGACTTTTATCTGTCAAAATCCACTACAAATGGAGTAAATGCCATTTTTTTCATAAATGCCAATACAGGTTGGGATTTTAGGATCCCTGCTCTACACAGTGTAGAATGTTGATGATACAGTTACATATAATAAATAGAAAGGGTTATGGAAATATTAACCTATCCTGTGTGCATCTGACTGATATAAAAAGTAATCGGAGCATATACTCTAGTGTAGAGAACAAATATGAATTTGGTGAATTTGCAGTGAGTCACTGTCACAGTTGTACATGAATTGTTCTGTATTGATGTTTTGCTTACCTTTCTGTTTGATTAGGCTGTTTTATAGAGTTTGAAGGTATTGGCAACTGCTGTTCAGCTGACACATTTCCTTGTTTTGTAATCCATTCTTTACACAGTTTATAACAAATTACATTTTCCTGCTAAGATTTTTAACTATATGATTAAACAGTTCATTTTAAGGGCATATTAAGAAATGTATTATCCATTGTTTTATCTACTATAAGCACAACTGACAAATTTTAAAGCTTTTTCAGGTCATAGAAATATACATGATAGATATTATAGGTTGTGCTGCATTTTCCAGGGTATATAGGAAGTGTTCTGTCTGCCAGATCTTAAAGGGGAAGTAAATTACAATTTACATTTCGCTCAATATTTATCAATACACATCTAAATTAATACTATTTTTATTTAGTTTTCTAGTTATTACCATCTGAATTACCTGTCTGTTCCCTTGTATCAGTGGACCAAGCATGATCAGTAGAATCCCTGCTTACTAGAACATGTATATTTTTAAAGGAAACAAGCTCAGTATTTGCTTGAAAACTGAACAATTTACTTTCAACCCATAGAGAAGGTTGCAACAGTTTTTAAAGTCTATGGGGGTTATTCACTTAAGTCCGAATTGTTGCATATATAGTAGATGCGAATTCGCCAGATAAAGACAGTCGCAATAGGCTACTACTATCGCAGGTGTGACTTAATTATAGGAAAATTGTCACAATCCTAACTTTAAAAAATTGTCGTGACTTTACAATGGGGAAATTGTCATGGATTTGCTTTGGGAATTTGCTGTTTGAGAATTCGACAGTCGAATTCGCAATTTAGTGAATAACCCCAATATGTTTTCTGAAACTGTGGTTGTTTTCTCCATTAACTGTTAATATCAGCATAACTGTAATAAAGTAATTTATTTCAGTTGAACGTTTCAATGGTAATTATGGCTGTAATAGTTTGTCTGTGTACACACTGTGGCAGCACAGCAACAGAAAGTAAGTTGAGGTGTTGGATTACATAATTAGTACACATAAAAGAAGAACCCACACAATCAGATCACAATCAAAACCAATTCCATCAGGGCAACCCCTTCCTTTCCCTCCTCCCTGCAGTTATGAATGTCCTTTTCGGGACCAATTCTTCAGAGAAGATGTTTGCAAATTAGTAATTTTTTTGTCTGAAGAAATGCTTTCATTAGTAGATGGGTTTTAAAGGAATTTTAGAACTGTGTCCCAGAGTGTTTAATGAATATTGCATGAAAAATTCAAATATTTATTTTATTTATCCACCCAGTGCTGGCTCTGCCATTAGGTAGAGTAGGCAAATGCTAGGGGCGCCGCCTGCCCAGGGGGCCTAGGGTGTCACTAGAGCCAAAGCCGTCTCTGTATCCACCAAAAGTATACAAAAAAATGCATGTGTTTCTTTATGCTAATTAACATATTTTAGTAAATACGATTTATTTATTTTTTTTAAGTGAATTTTCTTACCTTTAAGGAAGTGCTATCCAACACTTCCACTTCCGTGTTGCATAACCCCTCCTCAGACACTGCCAGTGACTCTTTTACGGTGTCCAGATGAGGCGGTCCCTCTGAAGAGCGCATTTCTCTGCAGCCGCTCTCCCAGTGAAGCCCTGCATCGGCATTTCCTAGAAGTCATGGGAGAGGGTGACAACATCCAGGGATAAATTGTATTTACTAAAATATGTTAATTAGCATACAGAAACACAAGCTTTTTTTTTTTTCGACTGGAGTTCCTGAAAGTAGTAGTATGAAATTTGAACAGGCAGTACTGTTACCTGGAAAAGTTTGCAGACTAGTACCTTTATGACTACTTTGTAGCTGTGCTGTTTTGTAATTCTACTTAATTCAGAAGAATTCAACTTAAACCAGATATTTTTAGTTATTTCATGGGAATAGCTGACATGTCAATCCAAATTGCAGTTTTCATTTTCTGGTCCTTTAACAAACAAAATGGGCTATTGCGGTTTTTCAGTGGTTAAGGGCAGTGTGGTGGCTCAGTGGTTAGCACTGCTGCCTTGCAGCGCTGGGTCGTGGGTTAAGTTCCATCCTAGACTTCATTTGCATGGAGTTTGTATGTTCTCCCTGCACTTGCATGGGATTCCTCCGGGCACTCTGGTTTCCTCTCACAGTCCCAAAAAAAGTACACCTGTGTCTGTCTGTATGTGTGTGACTGAATAGGGAAATTAAATTGTAAGCTCCACGGGGCAGAGACTGACGTGAATGACAAATATTTGTAAAGCGCTACATAATATATAAGCGCTATATAAAAAATGAATAAATACAACTACAATCATGTACTCTGAAGAGGCTCCTTTGTGTAACATGCTGATTTGGTATTTTTGCATTTTTTTGAAGTGTTAAACTGACACAAGGGATACTGGAAGCATGGAGCTGTTAATACACCCATTGCTGTCAGTAAAGTGCAGAATGATACTAAGGCTCCATATTCATATTGTGTAGTGCGATTCATAGTTGGGGGGGTACATACAAATAATTTTCTTTTATTTAGCGCTGCCTCTAGCTCACTGTAAAAAACAGTTTTAATTTCTGCCACTGACAGAGACAAGTAGAGTTTAGGTGATACTATGCTCTAGTTGTCTCTGATTATATCTATGGCTAACATGGTACTAAACTCTACCATTTCTGCCACTGCAGTACTGTGATCCTCTTAAACAGTGATGCCCAACCTACGGCCCACGTGACATATCTGGCCTGTGACGCGGTGCTCTCCAGCCCTTAAAGCTTCTTCCCACAGTGCAGGAAATTGGCAACAGTTGGGAGGACCTGGTCAGCTTATTACTGAACAGGATGTCAGTTCAGTAATACGCCGTTTGCAGTATCTCACAGTTGGGTGAAACTCTTCCCTGCATTGTTCAGACCCTTATTCCCGGGTTCATTACCATGTTTCCCCAAAATTAAAACAGTGTGTTATTTTAATTTTAGCTCCGGAACACACACTAGGTCTTATTTTTGGGGGAAATACTTACTGACTGGCATTGGGAGAAGCAACAAACTTCCGCACTCCTCTTCCTCCTCCCAGCTTGTGAGAGGCTGGTGTTAATCGGGCAGACTCAGGAGTCATGTGATCACTTTAGCGTTCTTTGGTCTTCTCCTTGCAACTTCAGGGCACATAAGTGCCGGCTTCTCCTACTCCTATCCTGTCGGGTCTGCATTTCTGGGGACTCAACTCTGCCAGGTAGGGGACTCGGGGGTGATAGCCCTAACAGGGGAACTCTTTAAAAATAACTACAGATAGGTCTTATTTTCAGGGGAGGCCTTATATTTCTTAGCTAGGAAAAAAATTACACTAGGTCTTATTTTCGGGGGATGTCTTAATTTCAGGGAAACACAGTATGTGTTGGAATGCATATGCGTTCCATTAGTCGGTGCTGGCTGTTGATTTGTATGGTCCCCAGGCCGAAAAAGGTTGGGCATCCCTGCTCTTATAAATATTCCTAAGTTGAGAAAGCATAGCAGCAGAATTAGGTCAGAATTCTGCTTCTGCTCTTGATAGACAGGTAAGGTTTCCTTTCTGAAATCTTATATAACCAGTGTTTCAGTGTACCTTTAATACTATCCTGTGCCAGCTTAAGCTTCACTGCATTAGTTTGTAGTCATACAGGGTTTATACTTTTCATAAATGTCTGGTCTACTAGCAGCTGTATCAGAGATTATTCTTATTCCTTCAGATCTTGTCTTTAGCAGTTTCTCTTTAATAATATTTAGGGCAGTGAAATTATCATCCGGAACCATTTAATGTCACAATGGGTTCATAAAAGATATTAGACTGGCCTAATATAGGTTGGTCTATTACCCAGACTTTACTGTCTAGTGTAGAGTTTGTTATAGCATGCATAGGGTGTGAGGTAGAAACCATCTCCTTTTAAATGTGGAGTTTGTTGCTCTTCTCTCTTTTAGCATGGTCTATTTATCGCTAAGTTCTCTGGGTAATAATCTAAGATTTGGATAGATTTTATTTAAACTGGACAATGATAAAGTTCACATGTTAAATTGTTCTATTACAAATGAGAGAGGAAGTGCTGCTGGGATTGTCTGTGTTTTTCCATGTAGGGTGCATTTTGTCAATCTTGTATTAAATGTGTAGTTCTCCACATCTCGTGTCTCTTGCTTCATGGAATGGCACCTCTCTCTATAGCTCTATCCTGTTGCTGGTGCCAGCCACAGACACTTAATTTTTTTCTACTGCTCCTGGAATGGGCAGAAGCAAAATTAATGATTTTAGAACACTCCTACCCATATGAGTACCAGCTGTGCAAGATGGTGAGAGATAGTGCCAGGCACTAACGTCATGATATCCATTTTTACCATTCTATGTTCCTGTAGAGGTTTGTGATTCTGGCCTTCAGTTCCCTTCTAATACTTACTTACTTGCTTTGCTTCTTTTGAACATTTGTCCTTCATAGATTGAAATACATTTCATGAACTGTCCTTTGCACAAATGATTCACTGATTGGAATGCAGTTGAGTAGTCCAATTAGTTAACACCCATTTTTTCCTGGTTATAATATCCCTTAAAATATTTTAAGGATGCACATGTTTGGAATAGATGCTACATGGTATATTTTGCATTTGACGTAAATGTGACGTAAAAGTTGATGTTGAATAACAGAAGTAATTTCAATGCATATTTCATGTACATGTCCAGAATACTTCCCTCAAAAATGTATATATTTTCATCCACTATTTAACTGCATGCTACTTTGCAATATTATATTTTTAATTTGTGCAGGTTAAAGGAAATTTTACAGGCTTGTATAATTAATCTGACCAGTGTGAAACATTTACAGGTTACTCATACTGCTGATTAAGAGTCTATTATTATCAAGAAAGTAAAACTGTAAGCAGTTGGAAATATGTTTCAGTTACAGCCTAGGCTAGGGGAAAAAAAGATACATGTTAATCATTATGACCTGTAATTGTGAACTGCTTTTTGCTTTAGCCCGTGGTTTGTGTTTACAATTGTTGGTGGCAAAAGAGACCTATAAGTTCCCCTGTCGCCTGAAAACACTAATACTGATTTAGGTTATACTAATTAAATAAACATTTTGTAAATATATATGTATTTTTTTTAAAAATGGACCTTTTAAACAGCATTTCTCTCTGTTATCTTCCCTGTCAGCCTGCCTTTTCTTTACTGGGTCAGGTGATGATGATTGACATTATAGCTCTTCATATCAGTTCCCTGCTAGATTGTGATTTAAGGGATCTGTTTGGAGGAGCTATAATGTCAATCATTTAGCCCTGTACAGTGTACACCATACACTCGGGAAAGAAAAGGCAGGTTGACAGGGAAGATGACAGAGAGAAATGCTGTTTAAAGGTACTTTTTTTAAAATTCATATATATTTACATTAGTAGAACCTAATTTAGAGGGGAATTCACCATTCAGCGAAGTGAGCTCCGAATCCTTCGGCTCACTTCGCAAATGGTATTATGCGCTCGCTGATGTCCTGCAGGCGGACATCAGCGAGCGCATTAAAGGGATTCCAGTCTCGGCGAGGCAACTCTGAAGGATTTGGAGCTCACTTCGCTGAATGGTGAATTCCCCTCTTAGTATTAGTTTTGAGGTAACAGGTGCACTTTAATGTTCTACTTTATATAATATGCAAGTGGTTGTCTTGTTGACATTAGAATTTGAAGAACTCTGTTCTTGCTTAAGACTTGCAGTAACACGTAAGATAATGAAATGTTTAGTATAAGGAAACAGATCTTATAATTTATAGTGAATATATTAACCCTGTTATGACTTTCAAATGTGTATCTGCATTGCTGCTAGGTTACTGTCCCAGGGTCCAGGCACACTTAAAGGTAACAAGGTTTCAAAGATGTCCGTGGGTCCGAGGGATACAGGCAGATTATCCCAGTGGATTAAGTGCAGGACATTTTCACATAAAGGTTTTGGACTTTATTTGTGATTTTTCTTTGAATATTTCATTATGATTCATTGATTGTGCTTTTAATTTTGGTTTTGGGTGCTATACTAGTGTGTCATCACCACGTGTTGTCATTTTCTCTTTTACACTTAAAGGTAAATATACTTATTTTAGCCTCTGTGAGGTCAATCTGCCATACTTGTCAGTTTTTATGATTCAAGATAGTAAGTCCTGAATAAAAAATGTGTGTCCACTGGGAAAGCTTTGAAAAGCAGTGGCTGAATTCTGCATTGCGTATTGATTCTGTTATATATCTATGTTAAGACTTATTTTTACTTTAACACAAGGTTTATTGTCCTTTTTCAAATCAGCACCTTATTAAATTGGTTTGCAAATGCTCCTACTTATGGGTTATTTCTCACTTGGCAAGTTTCTTGATCCTCTTATGGCATCTCAAGTAAACAAGGAAAATTCAAATTATTTTACATACTGGTAATTTGCAGTAATTTATCAAAGTTGTAGAAGATGTATTAATTTAAAGAATTGGCTAGTTCTGTAAAACTTACATATTTTCCTATAGTTAAGGGATGATCACTAGAAAGAATTTCTATTTAGATTATCATGGCAGTTATTCCTTTCCAGTGTCATCTTTGAAGTTCGGTTCCTAACTTTTATTGGTATGTGTGGTCTCCTACTGCTTGTTTTAGGCAGATTTAACTTTCTGGTGCATTTCATGAATGCATAGGAAACAATATGGCTAAACAGGGGTTTGTTTACTTACCAAATAAAAGATAGCTGCCATAATAAAAGAACTTTAACGTCTTTTTTTTTTTGCACTTTGGGGGGGTGGGGGAATCCACAAATGGTCAACATTCCTTAAATTCAATCTTTGTTTTCAGCATTTCCATTATTTTATTCTTTCTCCCCCAAATAAGGTGTTGCTTGTATCTAAATGTAGACTTTCCTGTTTTTATTACTGTAGCCATGTCTATGTGGCTTTTCTTCTGCTGCCACTTAAAGGAACACTCCAGCGAAAATTGAAAAAAAAAAAAACGGATTTGCTAATTTATACTTATTACTAACTTTTAGTAAATGTGTTTTTTTTTTTCAATTTTGGCCAAAAAGTACACTTTCTTGTAAAGAAGTGCTGTCCAGGACTTCCTTGTAGCAGACTCCATCTTCTTTCTGTGCTGGTGACTCTACGGGGTCCAGTTCAGGAAGTCCATCTGAGTTGCGCTGTCCTCTGCAGCTCCCTCCCCTCTGAAGCTCCACATCGGCATTGGTCGCATGGGAGAGCATGCGCGTCATCAAGTTAGGAAGCGTTGACGTCACACTCTCCCTTATTGGTTGTTGTGAGTTACCACGTTTGCCTAAATAAAGTCGCATATCCCAGGAGCTCTGGCGGCAAGAAACTTCCAGGAGGCAGGCAGATAGCCACATTATACTGAGCTCTGCACCAAGGATGAGGTAGAAGCAGAATCGGGAGTGAAGCAAAACTAGCTGAATGGATCACCAGCTGACAAACCGATGAACCACACAGCCAAATAGGCAGAGGTGTAAGCAGTCCCTTGCGATCCTCACACAACAAGCCGGCACACAGGTACAGGGGAAGCCTGACTAGAGAGCAGGGAGTTTGGACAGAGCAGGGATCAGCAGACAATACTAATAGTATTAGTATACTATCTAATATTATATTGTATTAATGCTATCTAATTCTAATACTATTAGTAATAAATTTTTATATGCTCTATTTTTTTTCTTTTTTGTATTTTTGCTGTGAAGCAGTCCATGACACGTCTGTTGGAAATTTATATGGCCCCCAGGCCGAAAAAGGTTGGACGTCACTGCTCTATAGACTATAATAAGCCTAAAATTGCTACAAAACAGTTAGTATAGACCTAACCTAAATTTTGTATTTGTTCTTCCTAACCCCTATGCCATTTTAAACACATTTGCTTGTGCTGCTTTAGCAAATATTTTTCTCTCCTACTCTTGCTGCTTTTTCCCCTCTCTTGTTGATGTTGTACTTGACAATTGCCTTTTCAAATGTAGTGCACTTCTTCTGCTTATGTATCTGGATGTTTAGCTATAAGACATGCCAGTATGTTTCTGTACTGTATTTGTGACCTCTATTGTCTAACCAACATATGGAGTTCACCTAAAAATGTGATATTAGTTTATTGTGGAATTTGATTTATCTAACACAGAAAAAAAAACTGCTACCTCCAGGGCATGTGCTGTTATGTATGCATCTCTGGTTTTAACATAATGAGCCAATGGCTATATAATGGTATGTTGGTTTGATTGTTAGCTTTGTTGAGTTCCAGAACCTGGGTTCAGTGCCACCTAGGGCATCAGCTATATGGAGCTTTTATGTTCTTCTTGGTCATGAATGTATTTCCTTTTACAGTCCAAAAAAAAACAACAAAACCCTGTAAGTTAATCAGTCTATTCTGTGCGTGCAAAAAAAATTTAGACTTTAGGCTCCACAATAGTGCTTGGTTAGTTTGTAGTTACTGCAGTCAGTGGTAAATCTGCCTTGCAGATTTGTATACAAATTGCCGTGTTCTCCAATAAGTAAGTGTGGTAATCTCAGTTCTCAGAGTGCTGAATATGTGGACCACCATTTCGACTTTTTCTTTTACTTTGTAATACCAAGGGTAACACGATTTCTGGCTTTTCTCACAAACGAATCACCTATTATGTTTTTTTAGACAATATGTTATAGTGCAAGCCATGATATATGATACAATGTACTATATAAAGCAGTAATTCTCCTGTCTTTCTATAAATTGATTATAGCACTCTTGAGATGTTCATGTGTAGTTTTAAAGGTATATATAACATAGGGTGTGTTTTCATGTACACATTACTAATTCTTTTTAGCCTTGTGATGCATAAATGAGATAATTTGTAACAGTCCTTGCAAGTGCTTGATGCTTTCCTCAGTCACATAGAAGTCATGCTTTATTTTTGTCATAAGATGTTTGGAAAATAAATTGTAGATGTGCTGATCTGCCTTTGCCAATTGTCTTTTATTATCGTATGAATATTTTTGTTTAGTTTATATTTGTAATGCATAGGTTTGGACAGTGATTGCCAACCTTTTGAACTCTGTGTGTCAAAATTCGTCAAAAAACAGAGCACAACTTGGGTGTTGTCACTTGGAGAAAAATTTGGGTTAACTCTCCACCTGAGAGCATGGCATGATTAGCGCCATGTATCAAAATGGTGTCACCTCTGACACGCGAGTCATATATTGGTACCTGTTTATATAAATTGATACTTACACATAACTGTGATTGTTTTCATTTATATCTTGTTTCTCTTGTTTTATTTCTTTTCTTCAGATCAGTGGATCTGATATGCTGGCTGTTTACATGTAAGCACAGATACTGTGGCAATAAGACTTGTAAATCAGAATCTATACCTTCTGTATATGCAAGGAGACAATACACCCCTGGGTTAGTGTGCCGTTAATTCATTACTTTACCAGTCCCTTTACTGTGCAGTTAGGAAATCTAAAAAGAGGCAGCAAGAATTTAATTAGAAAATGAAACATAATCTGAAACATATATTTACTTTTACTCACAATTTCAACTTCTGGCACTGAATATTTATTCATATTCATTCATTTAACTGCCTATATACCTAAGGTATAAGTCACCTTTGATTGTAAGCTGTAGATAAGATTTGATTCTGGCAGGAGTATTGGACAATTGTTGAAAAATGTTGGCTGATTTTTTTGATTGTTTTGGCCTGCTCACCCATTACATCACCTGCCTGGCATTGATCCAAGAGCATGGTGTCAAATCTGCAAAATGATCTGTAAGTGCTGAAGGAAGTTGAACGGATGTTAGTTTCCGCATTACAATAAGCTCTGGCACAATGATTAAAGGTATAAGGCAATTGTGGCCATATTTGCCTTCTTTTGGGTAGGAAAAGCTAATTTTCTGTGTTAGGCTTCAGTTGCTTGATAAAGTTCTAAAACTGAAAAAAATCCTTTATTCCTAACACACACCCGCACAAACCATATTTAGAAATTCTAAATTGATAAGATTGTTGTAGAATGGGTAAGGTTATATCTGGTAATGTAGGAAATGTGTATAGCACTACGTCACTCAATAAAATATTCATAGGGATGTCCAATTTGATTAAAAGTACCAGCACCATCACTATGTGCCAAAAACAAAGTTTATTGAAGTGGATGTACCAGCATTCTTTGTTAAATGTCCCAACTACTGTATGTAAGTATAATTTTATTTATAAAGCGCCACAAATTTACACATCGCTGTACAATTCAGCAATACAAGTATAATGAAGACATGGGGAAAATGCATTATACAATACAAATACATTATCACAAGGATGCTTCATTTTAAGTGCTAGGTTGAGGTTGACACAAGAGGTTGGAGGCCCCTGCCCCATAGAGCTTACTATCTAATTGGGTGGAAGACTTTCATACACAGAAGGGTAGTAAGAGTTGTAGCAATGTACTAAACACAGGTCAATAAATACAGATAAATAGGTCAGTAGTTACTGTGCAGCTGTTATTCTCTACAACCCTGCTTTTAATGAAATAATCTGATTTATAGGGCACGTATATGTGTAAGAATGTCCTTTTTGTATGTGAAGGTGTTCTTTTAACAGAATGTATGTATTCTCCTCAGACTGTATAGATGTTTAATATATGATTTCATGTTTGTTGAAGACACAGAACTTTTTTCCACTAGCTCTTTCACACCGCCCCTTTACTTGGGTTGAGAAGATATATATTGTAATACCTAGAAAGTGTAAACACAGTGTTTGTGTAAAGTGGAGTATGATTTTTACATACACAAGGAGCTTGTTAAGCAGATGTAAAAAGTAATATATAAAATAAGTGTTTAATGGCTTGTCTCCATTCACTGCTGAACACACAGTCTGTTGGCAGTGTTGTGTTTTTCTGCTCTCGACCTACTGTGTTTATTTCTTTCTGTGAGAAACATGTGAAGAAGTCCAGGGCCACACTGGATGTTTTGTAGCTGAGCTGGAAAAATTGTCTCCATTGTTGGCTATTGGATATTTCATGTTTTGTACCATAAGGCAGTTATGCCCAGCCTATGGCTTGCGGGCCATTTCTGGCTCGTGATGTGGTGCTATGCAGCCCTCGAGGATTCTGCCTACAGTGCAGGAAATCGGCAACAGTTGGGAGAACCTGGTCAGCTTATTACTGAACAGGATGAAAGTTTAGTAAATACATTGTTTGCAGTATCTCACAATTGGGTGAAACACTTCCCTGCATTGTTAAGACCCTTACTTCTGGGTTCGTTATTTGTTGGAATGCATATGTGTTCCATTAGTTGGTGCCAGCTGTTGATTTATATGGCTGAAAAAGGTTGAGCATCACTGCCATAAGGAATAATGATTGTAATATAAAACAGCTCCGCTACAAATCAGCTAGAATGGCCATGGCCATGTTAGATTTTATCTGTGTCTGTATGTGTCATGTTATGCCACAAACACCAGAAAAAGTTGTGCTAAGGTATTAAAATATTAGACGCTAGGGGTGGGCGATATTGGAAAAAAAAAAAATGCAATATTGATTTTTTTTTTTTTTATACTTACCCCGATAACGATAATCGACGATATCATCCTCTTTAGCCTCCCGGAAGTCTGCGCAGGGTGTCCTTCATACTTCAGTTCAGCATGCGCCTCATCCTCTGCCGCCACCCGGAAGTCTGCGCAGGGTGTCCAGCATGCTTTAGTTCAGCGTGCGCCTCATCCTTGGCCGCCTGACTTCCGGGAGCCGCACGAGCGCACGATATTGCCGTCTGGCAATATCGGTAAACCCTGGTGTGCGATATTATCGTAAACGATACATATCGCACAACCCTATTAGACTCATCAATTCATATGCTTTCACCAAAATATGAGTCTGTGTAGTTGGTTTTATTAAGCAAAAATCTCATGCCATCATAATGCCATGGCCAGTAGCTGTTACTTTCCATTTTTAACTCTGCCATTGGGCCCAGGCACAAGAAGCACTACTGCAGCTGCAACAGGATATGAAACACACATACCCCTATGACAGTATGAGAGATCTTGTGCAAGAGTATTGTGAGTTGCAAGCCATGGGGTTGAGAGCAATGTTCCCTCTAAGCTGTGCGTGTGTGCGCGCACACATGACCCGTCAAACCAGCACACACAGATTAAAATGGTGCGCACAAA
>WMED01003664.1:7218-21819 GCA_019650415.1 Pipa parva
CCTTTTCACCATTATTTTTCTATTTGCTGAATTTCTTGATTCTGCTGATTTATTAACCAATGATCATATGAGAATTGGCTCTTTTCCTGAAACGTTTAATGGCACAATACATTTAGGTGGTTTCACTATCTATGTTTCTGCATTGCTTACTTCACATTCGCTTGTTCAAAGTGCTGTCACTTGGCAGCCTGATATTCACCTTGTGTGTCAAAGTGCTGTCACTTGGCAGCCTGATATTCACCTTGTGTGTCAAAGTGCTGTCACTTGGCAGACTGATATTCACCTTGTGTGTCAAAGTGCTGTCACTTGGCAGACTGATATTCACCTTGTGTGTCAAAGTGCTGCCACTTGGCAGACTGATATTCACCTTGTGTGTCAAAGTGCTGTCACTTGGCAGCCTGATATTCACCTTGTGTGTCAAAGTGCTGCCACTTGGCAGCCTGATATTCACCTTGTGTGTCAAAGTGCTGTATAGGCAAAATAATAACAACAATACTTCTGTGATGCAGAACCCAGTTTTGACTTTTGACCTTTGTCCTTTGGGAGGTCTATCCCCCAACATGTTGTGCATCTGTTTCAGATGTTTTCTTGTTGAAGATGGCACAATAAATTGATTTAGCACTTTATACAGCTCTTCTGACACACTTTATGGCTCTGCATTGCAATTAGTGCAACCATGGCCATCGGCTCAAAACTGAGAGAAATACCTGCTGTATTTATTTAGGTAGGTCAGTAATATCTGTTGTTTGTTTGGTATAGGTCTGCATTCTTTGCTGTTTCAATTATGGATTCCCTAACTTATACGATATAACAGTATATTATTCATTTGCTAAAAGAACACAAAGGGAATAATCAGTACAGCAACAGCACAGGTGACAACTCTAATGTTGCTACTTCCTTAGTTCATACAATTCTGTACTCAAGATGTCTGTCTATTCTGCTAGGGGGTGCTTGGGAAATTAATTTTCCCTCCATTATCGACTGTTGGAGGTTTTGTAGATAGAATAAACTAGTTTTAGGGGTGAATTCACCATTGAGCGAAGTGAGCTCCAAATCCTTCGGCTCACTTCGCATATGGTGTTATGCGCTCGCTGATGTCAAGCATGTGGACATCAGTGAGCGCTTTAAAGGGATTCTAGTCTCGGCGAGACCAAAAGAGTTGCCACACCAAGACTGGAATCCCTTTAAAGCGCTCGCTGTTGTCCGCGTGCAGGACATCAACGAGCGCATATCAGTCTGTGCGAAGTGAGCCGAAGGATTCGGAGCTTACTTCGCTCAATGGTGAATTCCCCCCCTTAGTGTTTCTTTTTTCTCAGTGGGTTGGGCCAACATTCAATTGATAAACTTATGGATTTCCTAAACCTACTTTAATACGGTATGTTATCCAGGGGAATTTTTCTTAGCGACCTTTTTATTTGAAAATATGAGACAAAAGCTAATTAAAAGCAGGAAAGGACATTTCATGAAATTTGAAATCCTGCCTTGTTTTTCAGTTTTTACATTTTTAACAATGATTACAAGTGATAACAGATGCCCTTAATTAAAGAAGATGTTGTTTTTATGCATAGTACCTTGATATATTTTCCAGAAATGCTTTGTGTGGGTATGAAAAATGACAGAAATAAGAATCTGCCTCTTAAAACAAGGTTTGCGTCCTTGTAAACAAGAAAGAAAGTCATAAACATCTGGTATTTATAAACCCAGGAGCAGATTGAGATGGTCATAAAGTAAAATTTACTTGATATTTTATGGAAATGTAAGTTCTATCTTTGTAGTCACTGTTATCCTTGGAGACCGCTAATCTGTCACCATCCATGCTGCAGTATAACATAATAGGTTTCCAAAAGCACTGCTTTTAAAGGCACAATTATAGAAGCCACTATTATTATTCGTACCAAGCATTCAAACCTCTAAGGACATGTCGACTTTTTCCTTTAAACACTGATCTCTTGTTAAATCTATTATTAGTATAGCTAAAAGTGAGACGAAAGGTTAAAAAAAAAAAAGAAAGAGATTTGAAGGATTAAGACGTGGATTTTGTATGAGAGGGAAAATCAGTAAGTTGAAAAGACAATAGTGTCCCTGTTGTTATGGGTATTTTAGCAATGTACAGTAGATGTCAGACATTCTAAATTGTGACTGCAACGCAGTGTCTCTTAGGTACCCAGAATTATTTTTCTTGCATAACACATCCAGTCAAAGACAGTTGAAAATGGTTTATTAGTGGAAAAGGGGAAAAGAAGCTTAAATGACTTGATGAGTTAATGCCCCATCAAATTGAGGCTGATATTTTAGGCAAAATGGGGTTATACAATATCAAGAATATAATATCTGCATACGCAGTATACTGTAGATGGAGTCAGACAGGTGGATAAGTGTGTTCTCTGGATACAAACTAAAATAAAGGGGAACATTGAGACAAGGGGACACTGAAATAAGCTATAGGACTTAGGGGGTAATTCAGGAAAGTCCGAACTTACCTTGCGATCCTTCGATTCACTTCGCATAGACTGGTACGCACTCCCTGCTCTCCTGCACGCAGAGATCAGCAAACGCTTTAAATTTACTTCGGCTCTCCTCGCGACCACTCAAGTCGCCTCGCGAGACTGGAATACCTTTAAAGCGTTCGCTGATTTCCACGTGCAGGAGAGAAGGGAGTGAGTACCAGTCTCTGAGAAGTGAATCGAAGGATCGCAAGGTAAGTTCGGACTTTCCTGAATTACCCCCTTAGTTTTGTATTACTAACAACCAACTGCAATAGGACTGCCAGTAGTTGCAGCACCAGCTGGAAAAGCACAAGTTGAAGATCACTACCTGGTTTCCCGAACAGATATTGTATTAGAGGACAACAATACCTTTGTTCTACAAGTAATTGCGTCAGATAACAGTTTGTTCATGACTCCCAATGACTGATCTACACAGTAACATTGTTTATAAGGCTTAAAAAAGACAAAAGTCCTTCCAGTTCAGCCTATTTTCCTGCAATGTTGCCCAGCTGCACCAAGACGATAATCATTTAAACTAAGTTGAAATTATTTTTTCACAAATGTGGTTTTTTTTTCTAGGACAGATCTCTTTCATTAATTTCCATTTACATGCTTTCGTTCCTCTCTGCTCTACTTGTGAACTGAAAGAGCGTCGGCATTTTAAACATCCCAAACAGATACAGTTTTTAATAGCACATTGCCTTATTAAGCAGGCCAAGATCAATTCTATGTTAGAAATGTGTGCAGCTTTTAAACTGAGATTCTGTTATCTGCAAAATCATTTACTCTGAAGGTGTGCTTATCAGCAAAATTAGAAAAGCCTGAAGGCTTAGTCATTAACACAGCATGCTGCCAAGTGGGGGACCTAATTTTGATACATTGCCTGTCTGGCTTCTGTTCTTATGGCTGATTGGGAATGATCATGCTGCTCCGGCACCATTTGCAGTGCCAGTTAAAAGCTACTGTGGGTAATGCTTTGTTAGCAGCAGCTGAACTGGTGCCAGAAACCTTAGTACTATACAATAAAAGAAGCCACTGATTTGAACAGACTAACATTTCAAGCTGCATTTTTAAAATCCTTTAACCAGCATCTGTATCGACTGGATTGCTTTACAAAAAGATCCACTTCTGTTAAATGCCTGGAACAGTTTGGGCACAGAAATCTACTGCCTAAAGAAAAGGATTCTGGAACTGAAATTTGAATAATAGATATTCAAGCAAGGACAGCTTGCTTAAAGGAACATTACACAATGATACAGTTATCAGGCACATTGTACAGCATAGTGGCTGATGAGCGTTTATACTGTAACCTGGCTAATGTGTGCATTGCTCAGTAACTTAGGTAAAGGACACAATGCACTGTAATCTAGTTGATGGACACAATGTATAGAAACTTTGCTAATTGCCATTTTACACTTTGTTGTACACGTTCCATATTAACTTGGATAATGGCAAATTATCTAGTAGCTTGAATACAGTAAAGTCCAGCATATTACTAGGTACCTTGATTAATATGATCATTGCACACTAACTTGGTTCTGACACATTACCCAGTAAGTTGGTTTCTGAGCATGTTGTACCATAAAATTGCTTATATGCTCGTTATGGGATACTTGGCACACTGTAATGTAACATGGCTAAATAGAAGTTTGCTCAGTAATCTGGATAGCATTCACAGCACTAATAGTTGTTTATGTAAGTAAGAGAGCAAAGTCCAGGACGGTCTTACTTACATTGACAGCATAGTGCTGTTACTGCTGTGTAGACTGTAGGGTTCTGTTGGCTGTAGCACTTTAATCACTGCAAGGCACATGCTGAACTCTCCAGTTTAATTTCAGTTCAGCAATACCTTAAACCAGGCCTAGTCATTTAGCTATTTGGAAATTAAGGCAATTTTGTGACATTATATTTCCATGTAATTCTTGTGAGTCAGCTTATTGCTTAATATAACTGACTTTCTTTGTGAGCTATTTCTTTCTGCACTAGGTTTTCTTTCCCACATATGCAAAACTACAGCATGCCACATACTACTGAGAAAACCACCACTGCTATTGCTTGTGGGGCTCCGACATAGCTTTCAGAACTGCTGTGAATGTGTAAATGTTTAATTGAATTGTGGCTAGTTTATAATTTAATTAAAAAAAAAAAAATAAAGAAATAAATGCTGCTGTGAATTTGCAAGTGTGGCCCTGAGCTAAGGCTCCTGCTTTTTAAGTTTTTAATGGATCCAGGAGCTCCTGCTGGGCTGGATCCTTTAAATGAAGGTAATATAAAGTTTATGTCAGAGGTTATCTTTTTGTAATCCTCCACCTCGGCTTGGTTTCCTTGGCTATGAATTGTAACTTTTTTTTTTTTTTTTTGCACATTTTCTCGGACTAAGGTGGAATGTTATCATACATATTAGAAACTATAATGAACCTGTGCAGGGCATATACCTTGACCAGTGCACATACTGGGAATGATATAATCAAGGTAGCTAAACTGAAGCAATCAAACTAGTTTTTATTAGGAGAATCATGAGAATTGCTAACTTGTATGCTATACCAATGAATAAACTGACTACCATACATCATTTTATATTTAATCAGCCTTACAATGCTCAGCTAAATTATCTGCATTTTTAAAGAAAATTTTTAAGAAGAATAACATTTTAATCCCCTTTATTATTTTTTTAATTATTTCAGACTTGTTTACTTCATTGTCAACAAATGAAACATAAGTCTTCATTTTTTTTCTTTCACAGCAATTTAACGACGCTTAGCGATCGGAAATTATTTTAATGAACCAGAATCCGTTTTAAATATTCTGAATATATATGGTTCTTAGTATTTGTTTGTTATAGAACATTTGACATGTTGAAAAACCACATCTGCTGAGTTAGCATTACAGTAAAAAATGAAAGTACATCTATCAAAGATTGTCAGAGAGTGTCAAGCAAGATACATAATTCCCTGCCAACAGATACTGCAAAGCCATTTATAACTGCCATCCCTGGAAAAGGATTATTGCATCGTAAAGTAAGCAAACTACAATGTGATAGTAAGAGAATTTGGTTTCTAGAAGGCAAAAGTTAGCTTCACTATGAATATGAATGAAAACATACTAAATATAATTTGATGTAGTGTTTTCCTTTCTTTTAGATAAAGAGGTACATAGCTACACAGAGAGATAAATATAAACACAGTCCTTCTACTATTCATTTATGGTTTATACTTGGCACTCTCCATTTGTTTATGGCGTGGGTGGGCTGAGATGGGACCTTAAGCCCCTAAAAATCAGGGTGAAGTTCCTTTAAAATATCATTGTTGGAAACGGGTGTTTGCTTATTGGTTTGCCACCCCTAATGAGTGAATCTTATTTAACGAATCCTCTGTAGATACTCTTTAGAAAATTACTCATGAAGTGGTGCCTAAAGATAGACCAGTTGCATTTTTACAATGATTGTAATTTTGCTGGTTGGTAAAGAAAAACTCACATTTATAATGTCGGCAAAAGCATTGCTTTTGGCAATTGCCCACGTTTGATACATGTCCATTTAAAAAGAAGAATAAGCAGACAGCGAGAAGTACATAACCAATGTCTACATCAGCTACATTAAAAATAGCTGCATGAAACCAGCTTTCCAAAAACTGATCTGGAGATACAGAAAAATTATTGAATTAAAAATTCCTTCAACTATGTATGTAATCTCACTATATCACTTCTTCCCCCATGATAAGATTTCTTTCGCTTTTACCTCCTTATCAATGAGTTATTTTTTTTAAATATTGAGTTATGTAATCAGGGCATGGGGTTTTTGCTGTCCCTTATTCCCCTTGACTGAATATTTCAAACCAAGAGACAAAATAAGATTTAATTTGCCTTTTATCTTGTTAATGCATCCAAAGCCTTGAATTTGTCATTGTTCCCAAGACTGGAATTTTATGTCTAATTTCATACGTTGCTGTTTGGCATCAAAGCAATTCATAGCTGAAAATTACAAATGGAAGTCAAGAAGCATTGGCGAGAACACTTAACAACAATACATAGTAGGAATATATTATTTAAGTGAAGCAGGCATACAGTTGTGAAAATAAATTTACCCGTCCTTGTTTGAATATTAACATGTCAGTTAATTAGACTAATGTCCAAAAGCTGTATTCTAATTGAATATTGCTATTTTTCAATAATTCGCATTTTGCAGCAGTTGAAATATTGCTTTTTTCAAACAAATAATGTTCTACACAATGGGGACTGGTTTAAAACTTAGCTGATATATATATAATGGTTACCCTCCATATAATCCAGCTATCTTGGACCTTGATGATTTGGAGATGATTGTTGATCTATAGAATATGGAATAGCCAGTACATAATGTAACATAAAAATGGTTGTGCATATGATTTGTTTTTCCATATGAATTATTTAGCTTCCCATATCAAGGTTATATTTTCATAGTTTTGCCTCCTTTCATTTACATCCTTTTCAAACATTTTAAGGTAAAGTATATAATGCTATTAGCTATGGATCAAAATGTCAAATGTGAGGTTATTGGCAGTTGTAGGGAAGCAATCAAATGCTTTAGCAGTCCTTCGTGAATAACATACCGCCAACAGCAAGTTTCTTATGTATTTGGCTTTCATTTCCACAAAACGAACTTAAAACACAGCCTTTCTTGGGGAAAAAAAACCCCAATTTAATACCACTTTCATTGTGAAATCCTTTCTCAGAAAAAAACATCAAGTCTCAAAGTGCAGCACACTCCAAAACACAGATTCCTCCTTTAGTAAACCAACCACACCCAAGTACCCAAGTGGCTCTCCCAGTTGCCTTTTAACGAGGCTCTAGCCTGCAGCTGGGGTGATTTTAAAATCTGGACTGACCTCCAGAAGTATGGATTCATTATTGGGGCAAAATACCTCCCCTCAAACACAACACCCTCACAAAGTATATCCAAAATAAAAGAGAGAAGTAAAAGGCAAAATAAATTCATTCTATATATTCAAGTCTACAGAAAAGAATCATCTTTAACATGGTTCTTAAAGGAACATTACAAAGTAAAATACAATCATTTTAAAAAAAAAATTCTAGAAGGTATTATATATTATTGTAAAATGAATACATTTTACTTTCTTGGGATTTCTGAAGCACTTTAATGTGTATTATCTACAATTCTACTGCAAACAATGGAAATGGTAGAATTCTTTTTTTTTCATGCAGCCAGACAATGGCTGTAATGGCTGTCTCTTTCAGTTGGTACTGGTTGCTTGACATCTGCAATTACCCATAAGTATCAGGAAGTAAAATGAAACGCTGTTTACGATACATAGAAATGTGTCATTAAACTGCATATATTTGCTGGAATTGTCTATTTTTATAATCGATTTTGTGTTTCATCATTGACTAGAATTATTTCAATCAATCAGCCCTCTCTAAGTGTGATATCTGTTCTCTCATGTTAATGGAAAGCATTGAAATACATGTTATTTAAAATGACAATAACCAAAGACTACTTTCATAAATCAATATTTTTTACTGAGATGATGTAACATACAAGGCAAAAGAAACATGTCCAATAAGCTCATCTGCTCTCAGGAAAAGGTTAAAAAGCCATCTGAAACTGACTCAATTTGCCCAAAAAGGTAAAAACTACTTTTCAACTGAGACTAATCCCTGGCAATCAGAATAGACCCTGAATGAACCATACCAATGCTGAATTTCAAATAAAAGATACAACCCCCTCCTTTCCCACCCCCCACCTTCAAGACAGCTATCTACCTTAATACTGAGGATGGTGTATTAGTGGCACAGTATAGCTCCTGGTTAATCACTCGGTCACATGATCCAGTCACATGAACTAAGCCTTAAACTAGGTCACCAACACATGCACAGCCATTTAACTATCCTTTTTTATGGTTTTCCAAAGATTTAGCTAACTTCTTAAAAAAAAAAAAAAGCACCTGTATCTGCCAAGTCAACTGCTTTGGGTAATAATTCAACCTCTTTAGTACCTATAAAAACACCTTCTACAGCTCTAGGTGGAACCTCCATTCAGCTAACACAAGAGATAATCAAGTATTTTCTGACATTTTCTTCTACTTAGTAGACCTTCATGCAGCTTTTATATGATCATTTTATCCTTTTTTTTTTTTTGTAATAAAAAGCCCATCTAAAAAAATCTCTCCTGCAATTCCAACTAACCTAACTTGGACTGATTATCTTTATCAATATAATCTTCTGCTTCTGCATTAATAAGTAGATCTTTTTTCTTGATGGATCCATAATGAACTATTCAGGGTCTATTTTATTTACTTATTTGAATAAGGAAAATAAGGCCACTGACCCTCGCAACAAACAGTTTTTGAGTAAGCTCTCACTTATTTTATCAATATACATAAACATTGTGGGATAAATAAAACTAATCAGCTGGGCACATTTTTCTCTGGAAAAATATATTGAATATATTGGTAGCAGTAGAAAATTAGATCATGTACAGAAATCAGCACAGCAAGTGGAGAATGATTAAATAATGTGCACAGCTACCAGAAGAGGAGATACAGAGTTACAGCACTGCAAAAGTAACATGGCTGCCAGATGAGCAGGAAACATAGTGCAGGTGGGTGGAGATAGAGGCAAGAGTACTAGGTAAATTGATGCAAGGGTATTGTGTTGTATTGGTTCAGTGTTCAAACCCAATTCTCCCTGTTCTTAGATGTAGTCTTACTGATCAGCCAAGGGAATCCTGGATATACTGATTGGTTCTATTTGTATTGTGCTTTGTTTTTACTCTTCTGTGTAATTTCATTCCAGTATCGTAACCAATCATTTCAGGTTTCACTAGCAGCCTATCAGAAGGACAGTTGAGCAGTCAATTTCAGAAAATGCCTGCCTATTTATCCTTCTATTTTTAGTGTATATTTGCCTGAGCTAGGAGTTTTCTTAGCTTGTGCCAGTGAACTGTTTCTCCATGAGAGAGCTTTCACCTATTTCTGTAATCTTGCTGTCACTTGCTGTGCGCCTGAGACTTCCAGTGTCACTCTGCAGTGTTCCTGTGATACCCAGCTATGCCACAACATATCCTGAGACTTCCCGTGTCACTCTGCAGTGTTCCTGTGATACCCAGCTCTGCCCTGACATATCCTGAGACTTCCAGTGTCACTCTGCAGTGTTCCTGTGATACCCAGCTATGCCCTGACATATCCTGAGACTTCCCGTGTCACTCTGCAGTGTTCCTGTGATACCCAGCTCTGCCATGACATATCCTGAGACTTCCAGTGTCACTCTGCAGTGTTCCTGTGTAACCCAGCTCTGCCCTGACATATCCTGAGACTTCCAGTGTCACTCTGCAGTGTTCCTGTGATACCCAACTCTTCCCTACTAAGTTCCTGAGACTTCCAGTGTCACTCTGCAGTGTTCCTGCGATATCCAGATCTGATCTGCTGTTGTTCCTGTAAGATCCAGTGCTGTTGTCCTGCCACATTCCCACTTCCACCTGTGGAGGGGGTTAACCTGGGGGCCGCAACTTGGGAGCTCCCTTGGTGCAAAGGGCATACCACCTTGCGGGGATTAAGAGTGGAGATTGGAAGCTCCTTAGGCTTCACAGTCCAGGATTAATCAGTGCTAATCCCACAGTGCAGAGAGAATCCACAGATATCTCTGTGTATCACAACAGGTAGGAAGCAGCTTCAGAGGCACAGTTCAGATCAAGGTGGGCTATAGTCTGCCTTGGATCCAAGAAAGTTGTAAATTGAGTGTTTGCTCTGCAGAGAATAGGATCTCAGGCAAGACAAAAATATTTTATAAAAACATTAGTTTTCTTTACAAATGCTTGTATGTTGAAATACACACAATGGATGGTGCAAACATCCAAACAGTTAAGACAAAAGCAGGGAAATTCCTTGACAATATACTGTATATAATGATTCAGTGAGTTTTTTTGTCTTTGCTTCACCTAAAAGTACTTTCTACAAATTCAACAATTTCTTCCTATTTCCCCCGTGTATAACAGAACTTCAGAAGACTTTATAGTAGAACTTCAGCCCTTTGAAAAGCCAATACTATTATCCTGCCGATTATGCTGCTGCACGAATGTAGCACCCTCAGGTTTTTTATTATCAGGTTTTGTTATATTTAGCCTTTTATTTATAGTGGCTTTAAGCCTAGAAGTTCCTTTTGTCTTTGCTTTTGGCAGTCATAGCTTAGCAGTTTGTTTGAATGAATGAATGCTTCCTTCATGTGAAGTGAAATGCAATTTTGGAATTTATAGTAATAATAAAATATAGCATGCTACTCTAACCTGCACTCTTGCACAGTTCTTCACTAAACTAGGCTTGTGGATTTGAATTGGAACCTTCTTTTTACAATGGTCTTGTTTATTTTTTGTGCATTGGCAACTGCCAATCCATCATCCCTGGGTAATTTTTGAAACACAGGCAGTGCAGTGGCTCAGTGGTTAGCGCTGGAGATCTGGGTTCAACTCTCCCCAGGCTTCATCTGCATGGAGTTTGTATGTTCTCCCTGCACCTGTGTGGGTTTCCTCCGGGCACTCCAGTTTCCTCCCACAATCCAAAAACAAACATCTGTGTCTGTCTATGTGTGACTGAATATGGAAAGTAGATTGTAAACTTTACAGGACAGTGAAGGATGAATATCTGTAAAAGCACTGCATAATATAGTATAAAAATTGAATAAATACAAAAAAAATATATATATCCCACTAAATTACACCACAATGCACAATAGTCAGCTTCGCTATGTCAAACCTCAGTATAATAAATAAGGAATAGAGACTATCAGCGCATAGCGACACAAAGTGATGAGAATTCACTTTAACAGTCAAATTCTCACTGTAATGAATAAGACTCACATATCTCTAGACCTACTAAAACCATGGATAAAGACAATATCAGCAATTTTAGAATTTACTCCCTACAAGTACTCCTACACCCCTAAATACATTGTTTTTAACAATAACTTGAACAATGATTTACTAAAGGATATGGATCAAACAATAATGTTCAGAGGAAGCAATAAATATTGGAGTAAAAACCACATTTTTCTTCTCTTTATATTACCGAGAATAATCTTGCTGTTTAGAATATACAGTATTTCTCCATATGTAAGGACTGCAGTAACATCACTTTAAACGGCTTTAGTTGTTGCTTTTATTGCTAATGGGACAGCGTTGTTTGCAGTGGTTTAATGTATGGAACAAAATTGTATCTTGCATTGTTTTCTTCATTAGATTTCTGTCAAATATTCATTTCCCAGCAGGCCTTAGTAGCCTACCCTAATAGAGAGTATTCCTTATTTTGGAGTTACATATGGACTGTTAATTAATCAAAGGGCGGAGTTTTGATTCTACAGAGCATTGTATGTTTCTTTATTCTGCACATTTGACAAAGAGCTATTCAGCTTGAAGCATCTAATGTGTCTAAATATATAGTTAATCTACTACTTTCTCAGCTTTACCTTTTGTTTTTTGGATTAGACAGAGACTCCACAAGGCATAGTGCCATAGAGCATTTCCTTGGGTTACTGTTATACCTTTTTTTCTACTTTTTGATTTTGAATGTTTTCAACATAATAGTAAATTACCTATATCAAAGCCTAAATTTTTGCTATTCAGTTTTGCTGTAAGCGCTTTATCTCTTATACCCTCGAATTAACTATTATTTTCTCATGATTGCAAGGTGTAAATGGCAAAATTATTTAAAAAAAAAACATAAACATTTAAGCTATAAACAAACAAGTTTCAGAATTAGCAAACAGCTGTGTAGTAATTAACCAACATATTGTAAGGGTTCGGTACCGTGATGTAGAGGAGAAGGAGGTTGCTGGTAGAAACCACACTGAACGTGACGCTAGCTGTCATTAGGACATGGTACTCTCCGGTCTTCACCTTTAACCCCCGCAAGGGATTAATGGACTCAGCTGCCGAGAGTACCCAGGTCGCGGCCCCTAAGTTAGCTGTTCAGTGGTGGTTAAATACGACCAAAGTACAGGACACTGGTACATTACTCTGGTACAGGATTCAGGACACTGGACACAGGATACTGGAACAGATTCTTGGAACAAACTCAGGACACTTGAAGATGATACTCTAGCGATGGCAGGAAACACAAATAACTGGCTATAGCTTTAACAATATATAGCAGCAACCAACAGAGCCCAACAAATACTAAAACGTATGCTTTTTGTATTTTAAATTCGGGTGCCGGGACTGGAGCTCGTCTCCCTTATATAGGCAGAGAGGCAGGTGCGCGGCGTGCTCGCACTAGAAGAGGGACCCGGCGCTGGAATGGACGCCGGTAAGTATTCCTTACACATATATAGAAAATCTAGATGTCAGGTCGATGACGATCTCATAAAGGTTAGGCAATATTGAGGCCTGAGATAATTTATGGACCTGTAAATTATATAAAATAATGTCAATATTTTTAATATTTTCAATCTTTCAAAATAAAACATACAACAAAAAGTGTATAGTGTAAGTTGTTTCATTTACTTGAACAGTAGGAGCACATAATAAGAAAATTATGGATTGGGACAAGCAAAGGTGGGCTTAGCGGAAAGAGATTCTCATCTTTGGGTTAGACAAGAAATGAGAATTATTTATGGCAATGTCATTTCCCAGAGTAGGGGACAAAATCAGAACTTATTCCTTGGTTGGATGAGAGGCTCAAATATAAATCCCACAATTAGAATGTTTTTTAAATTAGGTTTCATAGAGGTACAACTGGGTTTTTTTTTAAAGCGTAATTGAATGTTAACTTCTACAATGATCTGCAGTCAAGTCATTTTCTGGTTTTATATTAAATAGTTCCTTTGGGTAATTATTTGAGATTATTCCTGACAGTGTAGATGTTCAACACTGATATTGATCTGGGGTCATAGCCACAAAATATGGACTATTATTCCAGTTCTTAGGGAATTAAATCATCTTTAAGATGAGACTGAGCTACACATTTTGTGTGGCCTTTCTGGGTAAGTTAAGATCACTAAGGTATTTTTTAGCAGTTTTTACATGATTCAAGTACTTTGATCCTTTGTAGTGATCTATATATATATAATATCTTTATAGCAATTGCCTGTATTCATAGTCAAGAGTTGAACAGCTTCTCAGTAAAAAAAATCATCTTTATATCTTCTAACATAAGAATTTAATAGACCTGGAATAATCCTGTGTTATCTTATGTCAGTGATTGCAGAATTACCAACAGAAGTTAGTACTTACTAGAGATGCTTTGTATTTCTATAAGATAAACCAATTATTCATTGGGTTATTCACTAAGGTGCAAATTCGACTGTCGAATTCGCAAACAGCGGAATCCCATAGCAAATCCGCAAAATTTACCCATTGTAAAGTTGCGACAATTTTTTAAAGTAAAGATTGCGACAATTTTCCCATAATAAAGTCACGACTGCGATAATGTTCTCATTATAAAGACACAACTGTGACAGTAGCAGTCTATTGAGACTGTTTTTATCTGGCGAATTCGCACCGATACGCAACAATTCTGGCTTTAGTGAATAACCCCCTTAATGCTTTAAAGATGTTTTCTCCTACATACTGACTTTTAACAAATACAGAATTGTATAAATAAAAGTACATATACAGTATCTATAACAGCAGTACGGGTGTGGTTAGTGATCCCTAATCACTTTAAACAAACACATTTTCCAAGTCAGTGGGTCATGGTATGCCAGTCAGTGCCGGCTCTGATGCCAGTAATTAAGAGATTCAGATATTTTGTGTTTCCCTTTATAGATCTTGTAGTATATCTTCAAAAATAGTTTAGAAGGGTGATTTGTTTTGCCAGCTAAAGTTTCATTATAATTCTGGCAATAAATGAGTGTTTGTTGCAATAGATCAATGGTAACTGTAATATTTTCCATAAAATAAACAAAAATTCATGGTCACGGTTGTAAGTTGAAATAAAACTAATTAGCTCCTCATTAAATGATGTGTCGTGCACCCCTAGATGATGTTCAGTGCTCTATCATACCTGCCATCAGAGCCGGCTCTGGCCCTATTGGCGCCCTAGGCGCCCCCTCCCCCGGCGCCCCACCCCCCTCCGCGACGCCCCAGTGACTATATAAATAAACTATATTCTAGGCTCCACCCAGACATGAA
>WMED01003665.1:0-11568 GCA_019650415.1 Pipa parva
ATTTTTTTAAGTGGTGGAACTTGCACTATTGGTGACTGACTAAATACTTTTTTCCCCACTCTACATACTCATATTTTACATGCATTCTTATTTCCATCATTTACATGGGAAAAGTCTCAAAGAATGTTTGGAGAAAATTTTCAGAAAACTCTCCAGCCATGAAAATTCTGGCTTGTCATGGCAGTTATTCTCATGCACTACCCGTAAAAATTTCATCTTGTATCTTGTATACCTTTTAATGTCTAGTTGAATTCCTGATTTTACTGAGTAACTGTTGTTTCTTCATTCTGGGACACATTACGAATATGTATTATATAAAGTTCCACAGGACTCAGAAAAAGATGGCTGAAACCCCAAGGAAGAAAACCAAACTTAAGAATAAAAATGAAGAATTCAACTTTAAAGGTACTATTTGTCAAGTATTATGTAGAAATAACTATAGCAATCCAAATGGGATTTTTTCTTTTTCTCGTGTTACTGTTTTTTTAGCATAAGTTGTCTGCAGTTGCTAGGAAATACTGTTAAATTATTTAAATCTTAAACTGCATATAATAATTATGGGGGGTTGCAAATATTTTATGCAGGAATGGGTGCAATGGTATTTTTAAAAAGATGTGTTTGGGGATTGCCTGTTAAATTGATTTTTTTGCATATATATATATATATATATATATTTTATTTTTTTTTATTTATAAAGCACCACTGGGTTACACAGCACTGTACAATCCAAAAATACAGTTATAATACAGACATGGGAAAGTGCTTAACAAAGAACAAATGAAGTAAATTACAAGCACATAATCAAGCAAATACAGCACTCTAAGGGTGACAATAAATAAATATGGAAAAGCCTGATTCCGCTTTTCCGAGTTTATTCCCACGAGATCTTGGAAGTTTCTTGCTGTATATATCGCAAGATTTTTTCAATCGATATTTACCGACAGAAACTTTCAATAGAGTTTTTCAATCATCGATTTTTCGATAGAAAGGTAGCCATATTACTAATGTAAAGTATGGCTACCTTTTCATCGAAAAATGTAATAAAAAAACTCGATCAAAAAGTTTCATTTGGACAGTATCGAATAATTTTTACCACACGAACAGCCAAGATGTTCTCAGGATAAACTCAAAAAGGCGAAATTGGCCTTTTTCGAGTTAAATTTTGCCCTTTTTGCATATGACAAACCTCTTTTAATACAAGGCAAACTTTATACTGATTAATATTTCAACTCATAATTTTAGCTCCCAGGCATAACCAAATGATTCCTGAAAGACCAATTTATGAGAATCATAAGAGTCACAAGTCCTATTTTACAATATCATGTAACATAATGCTAGTCAAATTCTTTTACTGGGGATTTGTTCTAAGTAACTTAATGCAGACTGGACAAGAAGTAGTAGAAATGGACCATGATGCTTAGTTGTACCCTAAGAAATCCTTAGAGGTTAGATTACATTTGTTTCTGCATTTGGTCCACATTCATCCTTACCAAAATGTTGATAGAAATATTAGTTACCAAACATTTTCAAGAAAATAAGAATGTATTAACCAGAGTGAGACAACTAGTGCTTATGCCAGAAAAATGGGAAGTCTATGTGTAAAAGAAGCTTCAAAATTATCTTTTCTGGATATGGAGGGTAGACAAGACATAATTTATCAAAAGCAGAATAACCGACAGCAACCAGCCAGAAGTTTGTATTTACTGGTACAGAGGAGGTAGAATAATGAAAGTCAAACCTCTGATTGTTTGCTGTGGGTGCCAGTTACCAGACCTCACATTACCCTGATTCTTTCCAAAAGGTTTAAATGAGCAGTGTAATTTAAACTTTAAATTTGCTAGTGAAAGTGTTTTGCTTTTGTTTTTTGCTTGTTTTTTTATTATTTTTCTCTAGAAGTAATTCAGATGGTTGATGTCCACAGCTCAAGTTAAATAATCTAACATCCTATTCTTTAGTGATATTGTGTTTTTCTCTAGATGCATTGCCAGGGCCAACAACAGAAATTCTAAAGCCCTCTACAACTTGATGAATGCCCCTTCTCCACCTTTGATCCACTTAACCACCTGCTTCACCTGGAAATGTAAAATAAAACCACTTCTCTCCTGCACTTAGTTTTTCTTCTTGGCACTTGCAATGCTGCTCAGTCTCTTTACTTTAGAAGAATGGCATATGCTTATAATTGGATTGGTGGTTAAATGTCCCAACTTCATTCCTGCTCAGTCCAATCATAAGTGCATGGCATCTCTTTGAAGTAGAGGGAGCAGCTCTGCAAAAGCTAGGGATAGAAACTGAGCAAAGGAGAGAAGTGAATGTTTCTTGCTTTAAATTGCCTGATAATGCAGGAGATGGAGCACTTGTAACATTGTGCCGGGCCATCAGTTAATTTTCACAGTGTCCAGTGTTGGACTTGGAGGCTGTAGGTCACCTGAAAAACTGAAACCCAGGAACCCATGTACCTGTGTTTCACATGCTGGGGTACAATATTATCCCTATTTTGTAACTTACGGTGATGTTAGTCAAGCCTCCAGGGACATATACTGTAAAATGGGATATCTTTATGTTCTGCCATCATCAATGTCCCTGCTTGGGGAAGCTGGGCTACATTCTTCCTTCATTTTTAGTTTACAGCTGACTGCTTTTAGGAACATAAGCATTTCACTGTTGCACTGAATCTTTGGCACATCCCATCCATTTCACCTGCATAACAATTTTATTGCTGCAAATCTTTTTTACCACCAGGTTTTTTTTTTCCTGCAAGTTTTTATTTTTGACATGTTTCAACCTAATAATCATCTACTTCAAAACGGAAGTCTCTCAGATCTAATTCATGTAAAACTTGTCACTGTCCATGACCCAGCTTAAACCATCATTTATAATGGACCATTTACATTGCAAAACTGAAATAAAAATTAAATAAACTGCCATAAAAAACACTCATAATCATAAAAACTGGTAAAGCATTTCAAAAGTAGTAAAATTCTTTAATCTGACTTTTTTTTGCTGGATTTTTCCATGAAAGTAAAACAGACTGAAAAGGGTTTGTTTCTTTTTTTAGTAAATAGTATAGAGGGTTGGTACCATGTGAGCTGTGAAATAAATGAGAATAAAATACTTTAGTAGTTAGTACAACAAAAGTCATGTACTTCGCTACCTCTTAACAGCTAACTAGATTGGAAATGATTGCAAGCTTTCAAGACTCCCTAAAGTAGCCTGTCAGATGAAGGGACATATATAGCCTTGAAAGATAGCAATGATTTTCCAAGACAGTTAGCCATTAAAAGGTATCATTTTATTAGCACATTTATTATTTTCCAACACTAAAAGTATTCTCTCTTCAGGGGTGGTTCTACACCCATTTTGCTGAGGGGGCCTGGCTGGGGCCAAAGGTTTTGTCAAGTGAAGCACATTCAACCCAGGGAAAAAGACAGATTTCAAATCTTATTATAATATAATCTTCGTTCAGAGGGGGGATACAGGCAGGTTCAGACTCTGTTTTACGGGGGCACTGGTCCCTGCTAGATCCACCTCAGAACTGCCCCTGACCCTCTGGTCCTTTAGTAAAAATGTCTTTTAGTGTTTTAGTCAGCCACTGCCCTGCTTCTGTTCAAGTATCCCTGCTCAGGAGAATTATACCCTGAATTTTCCTTGTTTCAAGTAAGTTCTACCAGGGGAGAATAGAATTACAGTGTAGGGGTTTAAGGTTAGAATTTCTTGATTTAACGTTTGGCATTTAGGGTTAGAGATGAAGGAAGAAAGTGGCAGTAGAGAGGTTGGGGAACCTGACCCTATGCTGCTGCCAATGTTGCCAACTATGCTTAAATACTTTATTAAAGGACCAGTAACTTCAGGAAAACAAAATTGCTGTTTGGATTGACATGACAGTTACTCTTATGTAGTACTTGTAAATGTCATCTTGAAAGCTGAATTCCAGATAGGTCCACTGTAATCTTCATTAAAGGCTAGTATAATCCCAGGCACATGCAGGCATCAAGTATTACTTTATACCAATAAAGACTGGCACCTTTTTGTGGATACATATATTAGATGTATACTGTTTCAGTTTGGTGTGCATGTAATTTGTGGAATATTGTTCATTTAATGCAGAATAACTGTAATTCTGTAAATATTGTATGTGTAATTATTATTTTTGTTTCCCTTGTATTACCACTAGAATTGTTGGTTTCTCCATTGGCCCAGTAATACAAGCATAATAAGTAGAATCAATGCTGCAATTGCTTCATCTACTTCCTTAAATTAAGTAAAACTAAATCTTTTCATATGCAGCATTTGGGCAAAAAAAATATTTATCCCCAAAGAGCAGGCTGCAACATTTATAACATTAATAGACACATTTACTAACGTCAAACAGGTTTTTCGAATATAGTAAATTCAGGAGAAACAGTCTATATTTAACAAAATCACTGTTTTGTCTTATTTACTAAGCTGTTCAAAAACATTTTTAACACCCAAAATAATTTTCCACCCTCAGGCTGGCAAAAACCCTTATTCTCTATGGAGCTGGTCCTGTCATTTAGCCTAAGTCCAAAATAATTCCCTATTGAAAAGAGTCATTGATATCGATCTGTAATGGAAGGAATCCTCATAGAAAAGTATTGCAATGTGTGCCTCTGTTACCGGATCAATATTTATCAATAACAATAATAGGGAAACATTTTTATCAGTCCTTTGTACAGTACAGTGAAATGGGGTGAAATCAATCAATATGTTCAAATAGGTTGTCTTAGTAAATATGCCCCAATTATAACTCTAGGAGGAAAATTATAAAGGTCATTTAGACCTATTTGCTGCTTTCCGCGTTATCACCAATTTTTTCCTTTTTGCCACATTTTTGATTTCCTTCAATTTATGACAATTAAATTGTATCAATATCGAAAAAGATGGTTATCGATAAATATCAACGCATTGGTACCACTACACTTTACAATGCTTTCAAAGGAGATCCTTTTCCATTGATGTCGTTGATCATTTCGATGGGGGCTTTTTAAATAAAATGTTCTAAAAACAAAACAAGAACTTTTTTTGTATGTTTGTGATAAAAATAAATATAAAAAAAATATCATAAATGTAATAAAATATATTGAAACCTATTCTTTATATTTAAAATAAACATTTAACAAAAATAATTATCAAACCTAAGGGTAAATCTTTGATCCAGAGGTACTTCTTAGATAAAAGTGGAAAATGCCAACCCACTGAAATATAATTTATGTTTTTTTTTATTTTACAAAAAAATGTAAGTTACATAAGACCAATCTGAACATATTGATTGATTTCACCCCATTTTGTTGACAATATTTTGTTTCCCTCTAATTTTCAATTTCTCTGATTTACAAATGATTGATAAAAATAAATCGTTATTGATAAATATTGATCTGTTAATAGAGGCGCACTTTTCAATGCTTTTCTATGAGGGTTCCTTCCATTACAGATCAATATCAATGTCTCTTTTTCATGGAAAAATATTTTGGAGCTAGGCTAAATGACAAAACCAACTCCATGGGGAACAATGGGTTTTCCCCATCCTGACGCTGAAGAATTCTTTTGGGAGATAAAATTGTTTTTCAACAGCTTAGTAAATAAGAGAAAACAGTGATATTGATAAATTTAGACTGTTTTTCCTGCATTTACTAGTTGAAACACGTGTGTTTGACTTTAATAAATGTGTCCCGAAGTATTGTCTTTATATTATCCTAAATAACAATGCTGTATTAATGGTGTCCAGAACAGAACATGACTTAGGAGTATGGATAACAGGGTGTACAAAAGCTATTTATTAGGGATGCATTTTATGTGCAGTTTAATGCAATGATGACAGCGTTGGTACGTGTATTTATTTATTTGTAGTAGTTTAACTTTTTCAGTGCTACCCCATACATAGTAGATCAGCAATGATCCAGAAAATATTCACTCTCTGTAATCTTTCACCATTTACTTCTCATTACCCTCTCTGTTCGGGGCGAAATTTATAAAGCATGAGAAAGTCATTTTTAACCTTCTCGAGTTTTATCGAGGTAAAAAAAATGGTTGCCTGATCGAAAAATATCGATCAATACCTTTCTAGTGATTTTACTGATTGAAACTTTTTGATCGGATTTTTTGATGAAAAGGTAGCCAAGCTACTAATATGGCTACCTTTCCATCGAAAAACTTGATTGAAAAGTTTCTATCGGTAAATATCTCTCAAAAAGTATTGATCGATATTTTCTGATTGGGCACCCATTTTTTTTACATTGGTAAAACTCCAGAAGGTCGAAAGCTTTATAAATTTCACCGTAAGGGCGAAATTTATTAAACTTGGAAAAGTCCAATTTTGCTTTTCCGAGTTTATCCAGAGAAACATCTCTGCTATTTGTGCAGAGATATTTACCGACCGGAACTTTTTGATTGATTTTTTTTGATGGAAAGGTAGCCATATTTTACATTAGTAGTATGGCTACCTTTTTTTTTTTTTGAAAAATTGAGATTGAAAAACGCCATAAAAAGTTTATGGTCAGTAATTATCGATCGATTTTTTTTTTTTTTTTCCTGAACGAACAGCAGAGATGTTCTCAGGATAAACTCGGCTTTCTGAGTTCAATAAATTTCACCCTTATAAGTGTCTAAACAGTAAAGAATGAAGACAGGTTTGTTTAGATTTAGAAGCTAAGTACCTGATGTGGGAATGGCAGAATAAGAAAACTACTGGGAATTTTCTGAATCCTGTAGTTCTCTGAAGAAACTGGGATTGCCATTTTTTTCTTTTGTACCCTCTGTTTAATGGCCAACTAAAGATTGGGATAGTGAGTCTTCCAGACGTTTGGAATATTTACAGGAGGCTGGTTTAGCTGGTCACAATGGCTTATTCCTGTGTTTGCAAACCACATTACAACCATAACTGCTTTTTAAGGCTGCCATCTTGTTCCAGCAGCTTCACCTCCTTATTTGGATTCGGTGAACTATGAACTCGCCTCCCATTGGCTGTCACATTCCTGGCTCACCTCCCATTGGCTGCCACTATCTTGGCTCGCCTCCCATTGGCTGCCACGCTCCTGGCCTGACCAGAGAACAATGCATTTCTCTCACGCCTGCTGCTGTTGCTTCGTTGACTGCAATGCACGCGTGAAAGGTTTCTCTCGTGTAATGAGGCGCTTTCCAGGCAGTCCTTCACGCCCACTGTTAGTTCAGCACATTGTGCTCTCTGTAAACCACCTTGTCTGAACGTCACGGGAAATAGAAGTTATTGAGGGGTTCCATATGGCCTCCGACTCACTAGTACTCTCTGAGGGACCGGCACCTCAGGCAATGCCGACTAGAAATCTCCCAGCATTCGTTTCTTCTTCTGCTGCTCGGTAGTACTTTACTGCGTTGCCGTAGCCATCCTTCCCACAGACAGGAAGTGTGCCAAGAACGTAAAGAAAACAAAGTGCACAATCCAGTGTAGTTTACAGTCAGATCATGAAATCCTCATATAAATGGAGGCAATCCGCTGCATATATGTATAAAGTGGAAACAATAGATGTTATTATTAGAACTGGCTGAATAAGTAAAGCTTGCTTGTAAGGTCACAGGGGTCATTTACTAAGGTCCCAGTCTAATTAAAACATACCTGATTGGACGTTGGCAGCTCAATAAGTCTCAATCCTGCTTTGGTTTGGTGTTGATTTGTACCTCCACATTCATTCATTCCTTGTGGGCACACCTGTTATTTCTAGGTGATTTTGTATATATATATATATATATATTATTTTTTTTTAAATTTACAAATCTTGAAAATAAAATTGAGGGCTGGTGGCTTCAGCAAGGATCCCCTGCACCAATGTATTAATAAACATCAATAATAGATCCATTAGAAAAGTGATAAAGATGATTGATTGGGGGAACCATCGTTTAGGTTTTTCTTTCCAATTAGTCCAATTAGTGGCCAAACTACAAACATTAGTCCAACCTTTTATTGCATTGCCAGTCTATATTACTTCCTTACCAATGACTATATCATTCCAATCAAATGTAGTTAGTATGATTAATACAACAGATCATGTAAACTCATCTGAAGAAACAGTAGTGCAAGAAAATAAAAATCCCATTTGTTAGGCTTGTCTTTTAATTTAAATACAAACAAATGTAAAACGCTGCCTTAAAAATGAATTTTATTTATTTTTTCATGCTTTACTGATAGCAGCCATGTTTTATGTGTTTACTATACAGACCCCATCCAGTTCAGTTGTTTTTTTTATACTGTGCTTTAGACAATGCAGTTTACGAAGTTACTCAGAAAGACAAATTTGAAATTGAATAAGCTAAATATACTTTCTAGACATAATTTAGATGTTTTGGAATCACAGATTGGATATATAGTAGTTACAGATGAATTTAAGGTTGAATACATAGTAGATATAAATGAATTTAAGGTTGAATATGTAATAGCTATAAATGATTTTAAGGTTGAATATACAGTAGCTATAAATGAATTTAAAGTTGAATACAGGAATATATAGTAGCTATAAATGAATTTAAGGCTGAATATGTAATAGCTATAAATGAATTTAAGGCTGAATATGTAATAGCTATAAATGAATTTAAAGTTGAATACAGGAATATATAGTAGCTATAAATGAATTTAAGGCTGAATATGTAATAGCTATAAATTATTTTAAGGTTGAATATACAGTAGCTATAAATTAATTTGATGCTTTTTCATCTTTTTTTTAGCGTTACTGTCTTTATTGGATAGATTCTGCAGTCTAATATTTGCTTAGGCTCTACCTTTATATATGTGTATGTGTGTGTGTGTGTGTGTGTGTTAAGATAGAGCGGTCGTGTTAGTCCTTTCGAGAGGTCTGTCCTCTCTTTATCAAGTCACGAGCAATTTTAGTCCAATAAAAAAAGGTATCCAATTATTGCAATACTCCTATATGAACCATTAATGCAATTGTATTCATTTCCCTGTTCTTCTAGTAATAAAAAAAATGACCTTATAAACCTAATTCTTTTAAGTGAATCGTTTCTTCCTTTCTAAAGATATTGAGATTATTTTAATAATCCTAGATAAAGAATTGATTATGCATGTTTATTCATTTATTTATGTTTTTATTTGTTCGCATTTATTTATGTGCTGATCATACTAAATCACCATAGCAATTGCCTTACCTATGTCCATGATTGTCTTATAAACACTAGATACCTTTTCCTCCCCCCCCCCCATCCAAAGATCCCTATAAACCTGTGATTTATTTTTTAAATAATAACCTCTAAGAATGCATCATAAAGAGATCTAAAAAAGAAAAAGAACCAATCTTCACAAAATCAAATGAACCCAGCTGTGCTTTCTTTGGGAATTCTGTAATGAACAAATACATTAGTTTAAATGAGAGTGTTTGTAGCGAACTCAGATTAATTGGTGAGAACGATTTGGCTGCATATAAATATTTAGTTTGCTAAACAATGTATGCATTCCTGCATTACTGCTTTGTGAAAATGTTTAACAAGAATCTGTTATATTTTTCAAATCTAATAAACAAAGCGAGGAGTTTCCAGAAAGGGGACCAAAAATGTTTTGGCTTTAATGAAAACTTAAGCTAATCATTCTCCCCCATTTTATTAAAAACACATAGTAAATTTGGGAAAATGCTGATTTGGTGGCAGTGATACAGGCTGAAACTCCCCACATGTAACATTTAATAAGTTTTATAATGTTTATTTGTAGCCAAACGCTAGAGCAAAGTATAATATTACTTTGTGTTGCTTGGGGAAAAAAAAATCTAAATCCCATTCCTTTATCTAAATCTACCCAATAATGTTAATATTTAGAAATAACTTAGCCCACTAAGCACTTCAAAGCACATATTCTAGTTCATGGCAGGAGAGTTTAGTTCGTTTCTATTTAGGATACACATAATTCACTCATTAATTTAAATACAAATTCATAATACTGAATTAATGAACCTCTGATCTGCTGCCAAGTTTTTTTCCTATGCTGTTACCAGGTCAGTAAACGAAAATGGACGAAATTAAGTTAACTTTCCCAAATGTGAACCAAGTGCTCCTAATAGGCTGTCGAGGCGAATGTATTAAGGAATTACATCTGCCCTGTGTTGTGGATATCATGCGGGATTTCCATACCATTGATAAATCCTACAGATTTCAAAGCATATTAGGTGCACTTATGGTTCCAGATGCTGACAAGGGATTTAAAGGTGTCCTTTGATTTCTTGCACTATCACACACAATTCCCAAAGCTACTCACTGTTTACATCCAAAACTGTTGGGGGACATAAAGAGTTGCCAAAATCTGCTCTGCCAAATCAAGATCACCCAATCCCTTCTCTTACTGCACCAAGATACATAACAACAAAAGGGCTCTCATCAACACATTTGAGGCAACAATTGCAACACCTTCAATAATAAATGACCTGTTAGGAGTGATCTCTGCATGAATATTGGCGAACTACAACATCGCAAGCGTAAATGTTGAATGGGGTAAGGGGATATGCTACCCCAATCTCCACCGCTGAAATATTATAAATTCCACCTATTTGCTATAAAATATTTCTTGTTAGAGTGATTGTCTGTGTAGTTGTGCTGCAAAGAGTCACCTTGACGCCGCAAAGACTCTCACAAGTGTTTCTGAACTGCTCCTAAGTCCCATCATTAACATTCAGCTCATCACTAATGGTGATTGGTGTGTATAGAAAAATAAACAATCTCAGACACCCATAAAGTGACACCTATAGCTGCTGACATTTGTACAAAATAGTGTACTAGGCTTTATTTACAATAGAAACAAATGCTTATAAATTGCGTTGCCATACTTTTTTTCCTAGTATTATAATTAACATCAAAAATGAATATTTGATTTTTCTTCTTATAGTCACATGGTAAATGGATTTTTTTTTATAAATAAATGGAACCAGCAGCGTTTTATGTATCATAACATTTTCTATTTTATTTTTTTTAAATCCCATATGGTCAATCGTCAACTACAACAAACACTATTTGTGATTTTACGATTAAAAGACATCTGCGCTCATTCCCACCTGCTGTGGGTCAGTCAGATCCTTTAATATCCTTGTCTATACATCTTCAGATAAAAATAAAATAAAAAAATATATGTATGCTGCATATGCCTTCCAAAATCTTCTCTCTTAAACATGTATAATGGCAAAATGGGCAGAGTGCGCAGCCCTTGATACCAATTGGCACCTGGTCAGGGTTAAAGAAATATACTCAAATAATCCATAATTCGCAGGGACTAGGAAAATATGCGAACAAGATCATCCAGGCGAAGTCATTTTTTCGACATGCATTTCAGATATGTGTCAACCCTGTCTTTTCGCTTGATAAATAACGTGCAACTAACAGTATTTACCAGTAGTAGGAAATCGATTTATTTTGTTAAATATTTTTTTGGCTTGGGGATCAAGAACATTTTTTTTTTTCGTTTATTTCAAGAGTCTCATAAAGGAATTTGAAAGGGAGAGTTCAAAGAGTGGAAATGTGACAGATTCTGTAGGCAGTCACTCGCTCTGTTTACATATCATATGTGTTTGAAACTTTTTTATATATATATAT
>WMED01003665.1:11587-21819 GCA_019650415.1 Pipa parva
AGGAAAAAAAAAAAACCTTTTCTGAAAACATATGAGAATTGTAAAGTCTCACAGTCAGATTAATGAACACCGGTAGCTATTGGCACTATAATAACTTTAAAGACATTTTAATGCAATAACTTTATTATTTTTTTACTTTTTATTCCAGGTTTACTGCACATTCGAGCAGGACTGAAGGAACTAAGGTCTTATATTTCCTAGTTACCCTCTTAAGAGAATAATTCTACATTTAAAAAAAATCCTTCTCAAATGATGATTTCATCTTAATTGGCACAAAATATGGAGCCGCTCTTTTTGATTTTTGTTTGTTTGGTAAATAAGTATATCATTTGCATTCAAATATAAACAAATGATTCTAATAAGGCGAATCTTATACAACTTGCACTCATTAAGAACCTGTGTATACAACAACGGATTTGCAAAAATAAAGGTAAATAATAGAAATTGTAAAAAAAAAAAAATAATAATAATAATCTAGGAACCACATTACAGTGTTTGATGCCTTTCTACAATCTCCCCACCATTATATGGAGTGCACTGTTTTCTTCCAGGAAATTGTAGTCAGAGATGTATAGATATGTTTAAGGCATAGTCCTATATGGTTCTGCAAGAAAACAAAAAAAAAAAAGTAACAACCGTATTATAATAAAAAAATTCACCATATAACACATCACCCTGATACAGGACATGTACAAATCCAGAGGCTCTTCTTCATGGAACAGATCTTAAGAAAATAACTATAAGGTGTAGTGATACGCCTAGTTATTAGAAATATAGACTTGGATGGAAAAAAAATATCATAGTTGTATTAGATAATATCCACAATCGGCCACCAATAATCCCTCCAGATTAAATCACATTCCATACCTGTAAAATTGAGATAATACATTTATTCCATGAAAGTCACTGTAAATAAACATTACAGTAATACTTTAAGCCTGTATTTTGGGGGTGTACTTCCCTAGTTATATGCATAATGTACAGGAGGAAGCTATGGGGAACATAGCCATAAAATTCTTGACCCCCTTGTGAATAGCACAGCTTTCCAATAACCTGTCGCTATTATAAAGCTCCCTTTAAAAAAGTGGCAGCAGTGGGAGCAGCATTGAATGGGCGCTTACTATTAAATGTACAGGAAGCACGCGCAGCATTTAAAAGCAAGGAATCTGGTAAATAGAGGGAAATCTAGCAGGCTTTTATGGTGTATTACACCTGGCCATCATCACTAGAACTAAATAAGGTACTGTGCTCCCAATCCATTGGCTTCTCTTTGCATCCAAGCTGCACTGGTCTCCCCTGTACTCTTCAATCTGTTTCAAGGGGGTGACCTTATTCCTGGAACCTGTATCAAAAAATATTACCGCATCCTCATAAATGTATCATTTGTTTTAATTCAATCCAATCAGGGGGGGTTTCTTCTAGTTAAATGAACTTGTTTCTCCTGGCTAACACTGTAGTCCCCCTTTCCTTGTTAATTGCTGGGAGGAAGTTCTCCCTTCAAAGGGTTTCTGGCTTACTTCAAATGAATTGCCTGAGAGGAGGAGGTGTGTAGGAGAAATGATATAAGAACCTGGGATCAGCTTTGATTTGAAGCTGAAAATAATAAATAATAATAATAATAATAATAAAGTGCATTGGGTTTTAAGGCAAGTCTCTGGGCAGCAGCATTCTCAGGGTGCACCTAAATACACGTGTGCTGCTAATATTCCAGATTTATTGTTACCTCTGAGTTATGTCATAAATATTAACCTGTAAAACATGCAAAAATGCCATGTGTGCTAGCAGTGCGTCTCATGTTGCACTTACTGCTTGTATGCGATTTATTTGGGTCCTCTTATCTGCAAGGCTGGACATTAGCTTTTATTTCAATAGATTCTGCAGCTTTCTCTTACATTTGGGCCATTGTTTTAATTCCAGATCTTTCTGTGACGTTTGACCATAGCACAGAAAGAAAACATAGTGTTAGTGCATTGTGACGTCTGCTGCTACAAAGCCATTGTCTGCTAACAAATCATTTCTTAAAGATGAATCTAGATCAGTTATTTTATAGCAAACTTCACAGCTGATATGATTATGACAAGTAAAATTGTGATAGATGAGAACAAAGTGGGCTATACTGGTGCAAATGACCTTTCCAAATGCATAAAAGAAAGAAGACTTCTGCATTTATTGAATATCTCTGTTCTATATCATGCATAACTCAGAGCTGTAATTCTCTCATTTTTGTATTTATTCCTTAATGTTAAACATACAGTTGATTTAACAGACAGAGGCATCTGGTGTATGTGTTTTTTTATGGCAGTGTTTTTTTCCCCATAGTTTACCGTTGTGTCTTTTTCTTATGAATCGATTTCTTTTTATTTGCAGTGATATGGCGTCACTGTGCCAGAGTTCGCAGTCATTTCGTACCTATAGGCGAATCCTTTCCCGTGAAACAAAAGGGAAAGCTGCAGAATACCCTAGTGTGCACTCCATGGAATTAGAACCACATTGCAACAAGTAATGAAGTTATGAAGCCAAATTCTCTTTCAAAAAGTTTACATAATCTATAAATTATAGTCTTTATCCGTCTTTCAAACCTAGTCCAAATTCTTGAATTTACACTAAAAGCACGCCTTTTAACCTGGCCTATATATGCGATAAGGTAAATCCTTAGGCCATAAATTGCTGTCTGTGTAGCCGTTTGTATTTAATGGTGCAGACATTAGGGCTTCATTGAGAAGATTGCTAGATCTTCCCATGCTACAGATTAATAAACTCTGGTGACTCTTGGGGGAAGGAATGTATTTCTCAATCTTATTTTTGGCTTGTAGAACAAAGCCTTGTTGTGTGCCTGCTGTAATCATTCTTTGCATTATTTGTAAGCACCCAATTATCTGTACACGTATCACAGGCTGCAGTTTATAAACATGTGCATGTCCTTAAATGTGAGTCTGAGATGTCTATTGGTAGAATAAGGAAACCAGGGGATTCTATAAAATAGGCAGCAAGCAGCAGCTGAGTCATCAATATGCTGTAATGAAGGAGCCCTACATCAGCTTATAATGATGGCATGTGCTGCTTGGAAAAATTATAATTATTATTATTATTATTAATGCGGCAGTATATTTATTTACTCATAGGTCTGCCACTTAAACTACCAACCGGTTCTGCTTTATCTACTACCCACATTTATATACTCTGAACTCCCATTCCAATACAGGGATGATGTACGATTACTGTCTATCTTCCTATCTGTCCCATCTGTTTATTGTCTATCAATCATTATTTCATGAATGCATCTATCTATATATATCTATCATTAATATATCAATGTGTCTATCTCTTTATTGCTATCAACATATCTCTCTATCGATCTATGATTAAGGAATCAATGTATCTATCTATATTTCATCTATATATCATTATCAATGTAGCTATTTATCATCCCTCTATCACTCTATCTACATCTCGCTATCACTATATCTGTCTATCGATCTATCTATCTATCTATCTATCTATCTATCTATCTATCTATCTATCTATCTATCTATCTATCTATCGATAGATATATATATAGATATATATATCTATATATATATATAGATAGATATATATATATATATATATATATATAGATAGATAGATAGATATGATTAATGGATCATTGTATCTATATATAATATATTTAATCTACATTTCATTTTAAATGTATATATTTATCATCTATCTATCAATTTCAATGTGTCTATTATCTCTCTCTCTCTATTATTCCCTTTGTCTATGTGTTTAGAAGATGAATATTTGGACTGGATTTGGGTTATTATTTAAACTATGTGTATCATGCATTTTATGAAATCATTTAACAGATATTCGTATCTATTTTTTCTTTTTGATTCCTATCCAGTAGTTGGCATAGAATTGGCACACATTACCTGAGGGTGACATGTACTGCTCAAGACTTCCCTGTAATAAGATTATTCCATCTTTCCATCAACAACTATTGCAGGAGATGGGAGTGTGTTAGAAGCAAACAGTCCTTGTGATACTGTAATAACAGAATGCCCACCCCATAGTGACCACTGGACTCATGTTATCTGTTCACGTCTATTTAATCCCTGCAGTGGATTTCATTGGGTTAAAAATCCATATTCGCAGAAGAGCACATTTACTATTTACTATTATATTGGTTTAAAAAGTGCATTGTAAAAGATGCCATTTCCTACCTTGTCTTAAAATCTCTTCGATGTTTAAACTAGAAAAAAGAAAATAAAAAAAACAGGATTTTTGCTGATACCTTTATTGGCAGACTGGGACATTTCAGGTTTCCTCCTCAGACATGTTACTTGAGGAAGAGACATAGTTGTCTCTAAAATTGTCTCTAAAGCTGGCAGATATATCCTCATAGTAAATAAAAGTACCAGCAAATCTACATTTCTCTTTTCTGTTCTTAATGTAAACATGACTGACACTCTACATCCCCTACGTCTATTATGATGCTAAAATGCACTGCCTTAAACTCTAAAGCACCTTACTATTATACTATGTAAAGGAAATCTACCAGTTTCTATGTAAGTAAAACACTGATTCATGGTAAATAAGGTATAGATTGTATGTTGTATCCAACACTGGTAGAAGTCATGTATATTCATATGATTGTCATATTTTCTCTACTTTCCAGAAGATAAAATATCATGAGATTTTGGAATTGAGAAAAAATTGTTGTCGTTTTTTTTTTTTCTTGTTAGGAGAAAAAGGTAGACCCAAGTGATAGAAATTATTAGTGGTTGTAACCGATTCAGTAAAAGTAAGTTTGCTACTGCAGTTCTGGAAGGGGTGATTGCTGGAAGCCACTATTTCCACTCTTTCATTTGAGTCGTTAATATTTTCTATTGTGCTCAGAAGAGGAAAGCATGGCTGCTTAAATTCCTATTTTATATATATATATATATATATATATATATATATATATATATATATATATATATAAAAACATGCATCTAAATAAAGCTAAATATAATTACAGAATATATTATATCAACACAAGTTAAATTGCATTTACAAGACGAAAAGTATAGAGAAGCAGAAGGCCTTGAGGAAGTCAACAGGTTAGTCTTTCCATACACACTTGATAGAAGATAAATGTTTGCAGAAATGATAGATCCGCTTGTAGTTTGAATTAGCTATTTAGAAAGGCAACCAGACAGATTGTAGATATATGGGGGACATCATTAATGACGATTTATAAATGATTTCCTCCAAATGAATTATTAAAAATATAAATAGGAGGAGGTGTACAAGTCAAGAAGAGCATGAATTCCAGCCCAGGGCAGGTCCATTGGTTTGTCTTGGGGACATAAATCATTTTTTCTGTATTTAGGACTGAGATGTTGAAACAAATAATTTTGGCTTCAGATATGAAACTTTCATTGGTTTCAGAATCTCAAAACAGAATTCCATTATTCAAAGAGCTGGTGAAGTCTATACACAGGGGGAGTCTGGGCGAATCCAGTATCTCTACCCAGATTGCTGTATGATATAAGCATGTGCACTGTACAGTGTACAGCCAGTGATGGCTAATAAGAAGCTGTACAAGTTCTGTACACTGTGCATGTGCTGTGTAGGTAGGGAAATCTGCCTGCTGCAGTATTGACTTTGTTGAAGGGCTTACCAGTCCTGTGAATCCTGCTCAGTCCTTGGAACGCTTCACTTTATCTTCTCTTGTACCATTTTTTTTTTTTTTTTTTTTAAGAGTGGGAAAATGGTTCATTAAGAGGTTGACCCGAGTACACTCTATTCTGCTCCTGTTCCCAATGTCTCGACCACGTGACTGTGGGAGTGAGTTTAGTTTAAATTCACTTTCAGGCAAATCTGATAAAATCTTGCCCATAAAGAATGAGTGATTTTTATAGCATTGTCTTCCTTAGGCTCTCAGTATGCTGGAGAATTGGTCCTCTTATACAAAGCTGAGCCTGTGAGCACATCAAAAAAATCTCATTTGGAGGATCCCCCTGAATACAGCTGGTAAGCACTAGATTTTTTAACTTCTTCTTCATCTCTAACCAGTCGATGAGACCCTCTAGACTTTTTGGGAGTGTAATGTATATATTTACTTTGTACCGTAAGATTTCCTACTAGTCTCTGGCTATATCTCTCTTGGTTAGAGTAAAATCACAATGTACCTCTGGACTACCCTCACTTTATGGAGGCTAGCAAATCAGTAAAATGGGCTAGCATTCATCTTACCAATAGGGCTAGCCCTATTCTTTTTATCATACTCATGGTGTAGGCTGCAGCTTTAATTCCATATAACAAAATGAAATCCTTCATAAATAGTTCATTCTGTTTATCATGGGGATGGGAGCGGCTCTAAAAATCACGACATTAGGATTTATATATATATATAGTCCACAGATGCTAAAAAAAATGTGTATTTCAGTACTTGGTGATTCCTTTTATTTATTGGACTACCAATAATATATCACCAAGTATAAATATATATATATATATATATATATATATATATATATATATATATATATATATATATTCTGTTTTATCTTATAAGATAGGCCTTAGCCTGTGTTTTTAAATAACAAAAATAGTATTTTCAAGGGGAGATAGTATTTTAAAGATTTATTTTTTCCCATTTGATAGCTTGACATTGATTACAAGTGAATGTTATTTATCACAGGTGCAGTTAATGGAAAGGGTTCACTATGTGCTTGGACAGAATAATAAAAGCTTCACGGTTACACGATTGAACCATTTTTAAACCCTGTTGTGTTTAATCAATCTGTAGCCAAAATGGAAAGAAATTAATGCGAACTTTACCTTTTAGAAATGATTACATTAAAAATTAAATAATAAAAGTTTGTGATTTCCACTTTTTGTTTTTTTTTTCTCACATAAAATACAAAGAAATAATAATCTGGTTGTATAAAGAGCAGGTTTCCTGAAAATAGCATTTAGTAAGTGTTACTGGAAACGCAGACTGCATTGCAGGATTTCGACCATCTAATGAAAGCACTAAACACATAGCAATAAGATATGGGACATAAGCAATAGGATATATTAAGATTGGTGGGTACCTAGGAATATTAGGCAGGGTTCTGGAAAGAGTGATCCATAGAGCTTACACTCAGCCGAAGGAAGAAAAATAAAGGCAGACTGCTTGTGTGCAGAATATTCACTTAGGTGTGCAGAAAGACAGAACTGCAAGTCATACCCCTATACAGCCCAATGGAGAGGCAGTTGATCCATAGCTTTGGTTAGTTGAGACAGTGAAAAAGGGAGAATAATATCAGTCTACAGTTTGGTTGGTCCTTACTATGATGGACACTGCTCTTTACATTCCCCTACTTTCTCTGAACACTAACTGCACTCAGATCTGTAAAAGCAACTCCGGTAGAAATGTAGCAATATCCACCAGCCTAACATTCCACAGACTTTCCAAAATATTTATTTATTACCGTCTAGAATATGCTAGGCTCCCTAACAGCCCCTGGCACTAAGTGAATACTACCCTTTGTTTCCTGATATACCCTCAAACTGTGCCATTGTTCATACAGGCTTTCCACCCTGCCTATTAACTGTTCTGGCCTCAATTGCAAATGGGCGATTTCACATGATATTCACTGTGGGGGGGGGGGGGGGGGGGGGGGGGGGGGGGGATCATTTTTTGATGAAACCTGCCCCTATTGAAAACTAATTGCCTCTAACTATTAAATTTATAGAAAAAGAAGTAATTTGTTGTACTTTTCAGCACTTATTTTCCCAATGTAATATTCTCTGTTACACGATTCTCTTTCTATTTACTAAGCCACTTTACTACTGAATAAGATCGACGCAGGATTGACTAATTCTGTCCATAATGTCTCTGTACCTGGATTTGTATAAGAGTAGGTCTATGTTCATGGAAATCTGTTTTCACAGCTTAACTGATCTATTGCTAAATATTATTCTTGTATCGATTTCTAAGTAATAGAAATCTTTTATTTTCTATTTAGTCTGTTTCTGTGTATTTCTATCTGTTCTTGGCTAATCATATTGCAGATCTATAAGTACCATCTGAATATATATATATATATATATATATATATATATATATATATATTCTAAACCTGCCTATTTATCTTATTATGCTTCTGTCTGCTAGCTGACACTGACAGCCATAATGATCAGGAAATTATTGAATATAACATATGAAAGGTTTTGACATTCACCTACACCCCCTTCAAAGGTCAAACATATTTTAGCAGATCATTTAACCCGTGATGACTTGGAAATGTATCTGTTCCTGAGAACATTGGCGATAAACAGCATTTATTTATTTTTTTCTTGAGAAGGATTAATACTTCATTCGCTGTAAAACGTTTTTTTGTTTTTTTAATTAAACTACTTGATAAAATATTTGTCAGCATGATGTCAAGTGTCATCATATTGCTAACACTGAGTTTATTCATTTATTTTTCCAAACATAAGGATGTTCTATAATGCATTGTTGTACCCAGCCACATCCTACCCGGGAGAGGTGCATTTTAATCTATAAACCCACGTTGTAAACGCTGCTAAATTATTACTCTGGCCATATTTTAGTATTTCTATCGTGTCATTTCAAATGCAAAAAAAAAAAATCTGGTCTATGGTTTTCAAATGAAATCGAAATTCTCAATTTTTTGTTTTTTTCCAACCAAAATTTCCTGATTTTACAGCCCCCCCTCCCCCCTGCAAAATACAACGAATTAGTGACTTCTAAATATATATTATATATTATATTTATTTATTTATTTTCTGTCGAGCACAATAGACAACTTTTACAGTTATGTTACACTATGTAATTGTTTGCTGTGTTATTTTACACAATGTAATTGTTTGCTGTGTTATGTTACACTATGTAATTGTTTGCTGTGTTATGTTACACTATGTAATTGTTTGCTGTGTTACTCACCTACATTATAGAGTTTGCTAGCAATAGGTGTTTATTTTTAAACTGTATTGTAATAGCATCCATGCACACCTGTAAGCCATTAGCTTTCATTTGAATGTGGCAATAGTGAAAGAGAAATGTGTTGCAGGCAGTACAGACAAGTGTATTCATTAGTTGTATATGTTTAAATAGGTCACAATGACAGAAGCGCACAGTTAAAATAAACACACTTTGCCAGTGCCTAATAGGATGAAACTTGCAATCTGTGTTTTTTTTTTTATATTCTCTGAAAGCATGTGCCCCCCAGGTCTGCAGATAAACTTATTTACTCCCTAATCACTTCACACCTTGGGTGATTGTGTGGATTCCCCCCCCCCCCCCCCCCCCCCCCCCCCCCCCGCTTTACCCAGCACTAAGATACAAGCTATCATTTTAAAAATAGACAGATCAGGGAAATGTGAGATAGAGTGTCAGCTATTTGCACAAGGAAATACTAGAGAAAGTAGCAGAATGGGCTATAACGGTTTCAGGTTGTGTATGTGTGTGTGTGTGTGTGTGTGTAACACTCCTGGAACAGAATCCTGCAGAGACTGATTGACAGCAGCAACGTCAGCAGAGGAGGGGGAGACTGAAGGGGGTGGGAGAAAAGAAGGCCAAAAAAAAATCTATCTCTGAGAAATCTTTTTTTTTTAGAGAAGATCAAGGAAAAGTTTCCGTGGGATCTGGGAATGTCTCCCTTTCTCCTTTCTGGGATCACAGATCAGGATGCAAGCACTGGACAAGGGAAGTCTTCCTCCTGGTAGCAGCAGCTGCTGTGCTTAAAAACTGCAATTAGGAGTGCCCGCATTTCCCCTTCCCCACAGCAGCAGTCCCAGAGCAGGCAGCACCTAACTGTGGCTCCCTTTCCCTGCCACAGCGACTAACGGGAATAGCAGCTGCTCCCTGCAGGAAATGCTGCTCCCTCACTTTTGGATACACTTAGCAAATATATAAGGGACTTCAGCAAGAGACTGGACTCTGCAACCACTGTAAGTTGCCCTGTGATTTGCCATTGCTTTTGTGAGACTGCACAGGAAAGCATTTACAGATAGCAAGCTTATTATTTTATACAGCGTTTATAAAGCGGTTTACTGAAAAAGCTGACACATTGCTACACTTCTCTAATGGAATGCATTGTGCAGCATTCAGATAAACACATCATCACACTTCTCAACAATGTCTCTCTTTAAATATTAGGTATTAACTCAAATAGTTCAGGGACCTGCTGCTGTAATTGCTGGTCTATGGGATAGACAATAGGCATATATATATGGTATAGACAATA
>WMED01003666.1:0-21817 GCA_019650415.1 Pipa parva
GGTTTCTATTGGAACGGTATCCGATCGGTCAAAGGAGCCCTCCCCAAACCAAGGAGGGAGACATCCAGGACTCTCTCTGTGTTGGATCAAGTGGGGGGCCACAAACTATCTTCTCGAGGGCCGCGAGTTTGAGACCCCTGTCCTAAGCTGTTTAATTTCTTCTGAAAGAAATCTCCTGTCATACAATGTCAAAAACAGTTAACAATAACCTCCAGATGTTTTTTGAAGACCCCCTATTATTTATTCTATGAAAGAAAGAGAGCTTTATCACATACCATACATCTAACACCCCTTTCCATAGGAGAGATCCCTATCCTGGAAGGAAGCTGGAATATTTTGAAGGGACATATTTATGAAAGAGTAAATATGCATAGACAGATGATTTCATGACAATTTGCATCAATTCACCCATTGTGTAGCAATTTCCGAGCATAGTCATGTGAATAATAGCTTTAATAAGTCTATTTATGACAAATGTGCTACAATAGAATATTTGTTGACAATGCCATCATATCTCTATTCTTCGACATTAATGACAACATACCGGCATCTCTGGTATTGTTGTTTCTGAATAATCCCCTAAATTACAACAATTTTTTTTTAACATTCATTTCAAAGGCGGACAATTTCTCATATTGAACACTTGGTTGCCACATTTTCTGAGTGAAATACTGAGTGGCATTCCACAGGATAATAACATCTACACCATGGCAAGTTGTCAGTTGGACATAAATTCACTTAATTCCACAAATTTGTGATGAACAGAAGCAAAGTATTAACTAAATATGCAGCTCTCCTAATGACACAGTGTGCAAATTCACCACGTTGCACAAAAAGCAATGTTGGCTGAATACGCTAAGTTGAAAAGTGTCTAAATGTCACAAGATCACTCGTCTATGAGACGATTTGCACAATGATAAATATGGCTAATATATATATATATATACCGTATATATATATATATATACGGTATATATATATATATATATATATATATATATATATATCTTTGCACAGGAGTTAGTTTGTTACCATGTATCAAAGGACATTACGTCATCTCCAACATTCTGAAGTTACATTCCTCTACAGTGAGAAAGCCGTGAGTTTAACACACAATTGTCATATATATCTGTTGGTTGAGAAACTATATCAAGACCCAAGAGAGGCCTATTCCATAAGAGGAAGCAGATATATCTGGGACAGCCATACATCTTTTCCTGGCAGCTGGTGAAGTGTAACATGGGATTCTTATAAGGGATGCAATTCCACGTGACAATATACTGAAAACTGAAAGTATTTTTATTTAAATATTTTCCAGAAACCACATTTAAAACTTGATATGTTAATTTCTTGAAACCCTATTAAGCACAAGTATAAGAAATCTCACTTTTATTTAGGTGAACAAATACATGCACAGTATTGCGTCTGTTGTTTAACAGTAGCCAGAGACAAAGGATAACATATGTAGGAAAATGGAAATAATAGTATTATGTGTAGTAGTTTAGCAATGTGTATGTTTTAAAGAGATATTGTGCTAGGAAATTGGTAATAATTCCATCCAGTGGCGTAAGTGATTAATTGCGTAAGAAAAAAATTGTGTAATGTATATGTCACTGCTTGGTGGGTCCCAGAGGTGATAAAAGCTACTCTCCCGTGGAGATTTGGGCTCCAGGGCCTCCACCAGAAGGGTGGAAGGTGCCTGTAGGCAGCTGAAGTTAGGAGAGCTCCCTGTGTTAGATCACTCCAGAGAGTGATAGTCAGCCCTAAGCTACAGAAGGGTAGCTGTCCCCAATGAGGAATGCAATTGGTGTAGAACATCTAGGTGTCTTGCAAGTAATATTAGGAACCTAGAACAGGGTCTAAGGCAGGGGTGGGCAATTATTTTACTCATGGGGCCGCATGAAAGGTTTGGGCATTTTTATAGGGCCGGAGTGGTGGGACTATCCTGCCAGCACCTATGGCGGTTGATCATACCCCCCCCATTTTCAGATGCTCTGCTGGGCCGGTTGGAGGGACGGATGTGGCATAGGGCCTTGTGGTAGTTCTATAGTGAAGATAATGGTACCCCTGAAGTGAGAATCACTCAAGCTGGTTATATCTCAGGTGCTAGAAAGTAATCTCCTGAATAATTTCCAGAGGTGGAAGGCCTGCACTGTACCCAGGGAAGGTGAGAGCAGCTCCTGCTCCTTGTTTTGTTATTAAAAAACAAACAAAACCCAGTCCCATTATTTTTTATGGTGTTCTACATAAAGCATACACAGGAAATGTGCCCTAAAGCCCAGGTTTTAAAGTTAAATATTTTACTTTTTATACACAATGTAGAATTTTTGTAAGCACAGATTGAATACCTAGTAACTGTAAACACATTTGACGCATTTTACATTTTTGTTACTGTTTTTTTAAAATGACAGTAAGGTCAAAAAATAAAACAGCCCCATACATGACTTTATACTTACTATATAGTGTATCTGTACTTAGAAAAAAATCTTAAAGATTTGTAGAAAGCACAATATTTCATTTTTAAGCAGACTTTTTACTTGATTTGGGGTTTTTCTTCTTCTTGAACATGTATTATCAGTACAAAATACAAAAGGCATAGGCAGGGATCTTTGACCTAACAGATATTCATGGGGCTTATTTATCAAATGGTAAATTTGCATGGCCAAGGTAATTTGTTACAAATCCCATCAGTTCACCCATGGAATAGCAAAGTCAATCATGCTGATATTTAAATGGGTGAAATTTACTAAGATATTAAAATAAGTTTTTAACTTTTTTGCCTGTTTTCACAAGGCAAAAAGGTCAAAAAACATACTTTGGTTGAAAAATTTGAAAACGTACTTTTCAACCTTAGTAAATTTCACCTATTAATGTTGCTGCAATAAAGCAAGTGGGCGCATAGTGATCCACCAATTACTAGGCCATCCAAGAGCATACCCAAGCAACAGAATTCTATGTCACTTAATAAATGCCTCACTGAGAGGAACCATATGTGAGGAACATCACATCTTAACTTTTCCTATGGAATACTTCTTGTAACAGACACTGCAAAACCTCAAATAGCACTTCCACACCTCCTGCAATAACAACCACAGAATATGTTTGTATGTATACTTTTATTTATAAAGCGCCACAAGGTTACACAGTGCTGTATAATCCAGTAATAATACAGACAAGAGTAAATTGCAGAAAAAAAAAACAAGTCAAGTAAAATACAAGCATATAATCAAGGAAATACATCACTGTAAAGGGGATTACTCACTAAGGTGCAAATTCAATTCCTGAATTCTCAAACAGCGGATTCCCATAATAAATCCGCGACAATTTCCCTATAATAAAGTCACAACAATTTTTTAAAGTTAAGATTGTGAGAATTTTCTCATAATAAAATTGCGACTGCGACAATGTTCTCATTATAAAAATGCAACTGCGACAGTAGCCGCCTATTGCAACTGTCTTTATCTGGCGAATTCATACTTTTAAGCAACAATTCGGACTTTGGTGAATAACCCCCTAAGTGCCAGGTCATGACTGAAACAAGAGGATAGAGGTCCCTGCCCCATAGAGGAGCTTACAATCTAAGTAGGAGGAAGACTTACATAAACATACAGGAGGGTAACAAATGCAGTAGGATAAAGTGAAAGTTCATTTGGCTATAGGTGTCAATTAAATAAGAAAATAAATATAGATTTTGAATATAATTACATAAATATTAATATAGAGATGAAAACCAGTGCTAGTGCTCCAAGAGGTAAGATTTTAATTTAGATCTGAAGATATTGATGGATTGTTCTTGACGGAGGTAGACGGGAATAGAATTCCAAAGATAAGGGGCAACAAGAGAGATCAGTTTAGGATGAGAATGGGCAGTCTTGGTGAGGGGTTCCCGAAGGAGGTTGCCTTGTGAAGAGCGGAGCTGTTGTCTAGGCGCATGCAAGCAAACTAGGAAAGATATGTGAAGGGGGGGGGGATATTTTAGGACTATCTGACATGGATAGCCTAATTCTTCTCTTAAGCAATACCTGGTATTTATTTCAATAATTCCAAATCTTGGATGTCACTTACTCTTATTTTCAAATTCCTAAGACACAGTATAGCTCTGTCCCCACCCCCACCTTAATCTCCATCCACGTTGCATCTGCTGAAAAAGGAGAAATATAAATACATATATAGTTCTAAGCATGTAGCAGGGAATTTGCTGGTGTTTCAATTGGTTCATAAGAGGATCCATTTATCACACTCAGCAGGTCAAATTCTCAAGGGCTTTTAGGAGTGATTTAATAGTAGCGTGGTGTAAAAAGTCAAGGCCTGTGTATGACTCAGTGCTACTGGCAGGGTCAATTTGTTGGGTACCTTATATTGTGGTAGATGTTCTCAAAATTCACACCTAATTTCTGTAATGTTTGAGAATATACAGTAAGTGTCTGAACTTAAAATACTGTATTTCCATTAGAGTACTCGAACTATACCTTACCACTATTATATAAATGTATTAAGGACTAAGCTGGAGACTGTAGTAACTTACATCTTCTGTCTCTTCCTACTGATAATAAAGTGAAAGGAGAACTAAAGTAAAAAAAATTAAAAAACTGTTAAAATACTTACCTTATAAAGAGCCGATTGATTACAGTCACATCATGAGCTGCCCAGGTGTGGTTAGTGAAGCATTTGTTTAGAGCCTAACAGGAATATTTGTTTGCAATTTGAGTAGAGTGATATAGGATCGTTTACTGCAGCTGGAGCGAAATTTATTAAACTCGAAAAGACCACTCTGGGTCTTTCCGAGTTTACCGAGTGAAATCTTGCATTGTTTTGGCTAGATTTTTTTTTTTTTTTTTGAGTATATCAGATTGAGTTTTTCGTTCTCGATTTTTCAATGGAAAGGTAGCCATACTTTTACATTAGTAGAATGTCTACCTTTTCATTGGAAAAAAAAAATCAAGATCGAAAAACTCAATCTCGAAAACTCCAAAAAAATCTCACGAGAACAATATGAGATTTCACTTGTTAAACTCAAAAAGACCCAGAGCGGTCGGGGTCTTTCCGAGTTTAATAAATTCTGGAGTAAATTTATAGTAGCTTAGTCTGAAGATTAGACTTTTCTAATTTCCAGTAGCTAATCAGTTGGGCCTAGCATAGTGTTTACTTTAGTAAATCACTAATATAATATCAGGGTTTAAAAAGTAGATATTGTACATTGCAGTAATACTCACTCATAAGTTGCATGTTGCATTTTAAAATGAAAGAAGGTGTTTATTGAGTAAAAGCAAACTGTTGAGCAAAACAGATATGTATGAAGTAAAATCCAGAAAGATGGTGTTAGAAAGAAATGGTGTAACTTATAAAATAGATTTAAATATTCCTATAAAACAAAAGTTTTCTCAGTGCTTGCTGCCATGTACGAGTGATGGCAGGAAGCAAGTGCCGCTCGTGGCATATGTACGTAGGTATATGTTTTAGTTATAAAGCGCCGCTAAGGTATACAGCATTGTACAATTCAACAATATGATTATAATACAGACACGGGAGAATTGCTTAACAAAGAACAAGTGAAGTAAATTACAAGCATATAATCATGAAGACTCATCCGTCTAAATGCCAGGCAGTGATTGAAACAATAGGATGGAGGTCCCTGCTCTGAAGAGCTACCAATCTAAATGGAAGAGTGACTGATATTTACAAAGTGTAATAGATACAGTACCACAATGTGATGGATTGTTAACCTTTAAGTGCCAATCATGAGTATAAATAGCTATTTACTTCACATAAAGTGAATGAAAGACATGAGGGATCGTTCTTAGTGTAGGTAGGGGGGAGAGCATTCTAGAGATAAGGGGAGACAAGAGAGAAGGGTTTACCACCAGTTGTGGTGAGTCCTGTGAGGAGCGAAGTAGATAACTTGATATTAATTACACATAATATAACCTCATTAATTTCTACTCCTGAATCCATTGGTTATTTCATAACATAAAAACCTAGAAAACTACAATAGGTCCCTTACTGATGTGCTCAGGTGTATCTAACCAGAACATGACTGTAGTAATGGGAAAACTCAAACGTGTATTTCCTGATGAACTGATTAATGTACAGTAATTCTGGCGGATGCTTTGCAAAGCTAGTACAGCGATAGTACATGTCATGTTATCTACTGGAGTGCAGCAGGCTGCATCACCAGTGAAGGTTAAAAAAAAAAGTCTGCAAGGCTTAACAATTTGCTGTGACTGACTCTGCACTTAACTTTACAAGTGCTAAGTATTGAATAGCATCACATTTGCAAAATCCATTAATACCTCTGGGGGCTGAACCTACGTGTGAAGTGTCAAAATTTACAGGATTCTGAAGTGCTTAAAGCACTGAATGAAACTGCAAGAGGTGTCATAACACTTCGTAAAAGTGCCTTTTTCTGCCAACTGGCAACTGATTCAAACCTTATATGTATCTATATATCTTAATATGCTTGTGTGTGTGTGCATCTGTATTGCATCTGTATAATATATATATATATATATATATATATATATATATATATATATAATGAGCATTGCAACACCTTTTTTATTGGGCTAACAGTCATTTTAAATAGACTAGCTTTCAAGAGGTTTGTTCTCTCTTTATCAAGTCTCAAGCAAATAAAGAGATAAAGATAGAAAAAGAGAGGACGGATGTGCTTTGTAGAAATCTTTCTCCTCCTTTTCAGACTCATATGGGTTAATACGTACGTCTACCATTTCATAATGTTTATAATACTTACCGCCAGATCAGTTACAAACTATTGGCCAATTTTGACATATGCTGCTAAGAGGGCTCCATTGATTCCTTATGTATTGCATTTAAACAATCAGTGACATAAAAAAAACAACCATTTTACAACAATAGTAAATTAAAAAAAGCAACACTTGGGGGGTAATTCAGCCTAGTGCGAAAGTTACATCCGGATCCTTCACATCACTTCGCAGAGGCTGTTATATGCTCGCTGATGTCCTGCATGCGCACATCAGCGAACGCTTTAAAGGGATTCCAGTCTCGGCGAAACCACTCGAGTCGCCTCGCAAGACTGAAATCCCTTTGAAGCATTCTCTGATGTGCGCGTGCAGGACATCAGCGAGCGCATAACAGCCTCTGCGAAGTGATGTGAAGGATCCGGAGGTAACTTTGCACTAAGCTAAATTACCCCCTTGGTATCTCTACTGATAGTATGCATGTCATTAAACAGACATCCTTTAGTATCATTGCTTTATATTCAGCTTTGTATAATACAAATTCAAGAGGTGTGCTCTGAAGTTCAATTTTTAAAGCTAAATAGCTTTATAGACACAATTTAGAATTTTAGGAAACACTGATTGAAAAAAAAAATCATAATCATAATTTTTTTTTTTTGGTGCTTAAAATGAACAATTAAATTTTATTATTAACCGAGTTCAAAATAGGATGCGCACAGCTGTAAGCCTTGTTATAATGAAAATTAAATTATTTTGACATAGCACTTTCACTTTCCTGTTATATTCTCTCAGAAAAAAAAATATTTGTTTCAGCTGTGAAGCTAGCCTTTGTGCCTACAGGGACAGCGTGCTTTCATCTGATTGGCCTTTGTAACATGACTTTTTAGTAGGCTGCAGCATGTACTGAAGATTCTAATCGTGGCAGGTGGCCAATAAAGGGCTTGTCCACCTTGGAATTCATTGTTAGTATGTTGTAGATAGTGCCACTCCGTGACAGCCGGTCTTCATTTTTTATTTTTATTCTGTGTCTGTTGGATGTTTTCGAATTGATCTTCCATCTTTTTTGGTTTGTTTTGTCTTTTTTTAGTTGCCAAGGGTCACTGACCCACAGAAACCAGTTTATTGATCCATTTGGGATTTGATTGTTTTGTGTGGAATTATATTTCCATTACTTACCTTTTGTGCATTCAAGGGAGACTCTTTAATTAAAATGAAGTAAGATGATAAGATGGTAAGTTCTACCAAAACTGTGTCCTTTAGTAGGGGTGATATGCCTTCTTTTCTTTGGTAGACTTTGGCAGGAAATATAAGAAGTTATGTATTAAATGGCGTGAATGTAAAAAAATGTATCTTTGCCTCTATTTCTAACAATATATTACTCACTTTAATTCCATTTTTGCTCCAGTTGAGTGTTTTTTCAATAATGCAAAACTCAAGATTCAAGACTAAGCACAACCAATGTATTAAAATAAGAGCATCTTTAAGATCTTCTTTAAAGGGTATAAAAAGTTTGAATAAAACATTATTTATACATGACATGTATACATATAGAAAGCCAACCTAAACATTAAAATGTAAGAACGATTTTAGGATCAATAGTACTTGCCTCTTGGTTAAACAGCCCTGCACCCCCAGTCCCATGTACAGACTCTTCCTGTATAGTGCCAATAAGTTCCTCCTCTCAAGTGACATCACTCACTATTCAGAGAGCTCAGTCTTGTGTGGAATCCCTTTCCCTTCTCCTTATATAAAAAGCCTGTTCCTATCCCTGAGTAGGCACAGATCAAAGCTGTTTCTTGTGGCTGTGGAGAAAGGAAGGGGAGTGGCTGTACACAGCAGGGAACTCATTCACAGGGACAAAGCAGTTACTGGGAGGATAATAATGCCCTGCTGAATTAAGAGATGAGTCAGGAGTTTCTTAATTACTATATTGCTTGACAATAGGTAAATGGGGCTTTCTTTATAGACAGGGTTTACATACCCTTTAAGTTGTGAAAGGAATGCTTGCCTGTAGCCAGGTGTTATATCGGCAGTTATGACTTTGTTTAAAAAAGAAAAGTTAGCAATTTCCATTTTGCGTCCATTTTTGATACTAATGACTGGTTTATTTAAAATATGTTAGCAATGCCCATTTGTGACCTTTTTTTTTACATTAATGACTGAATATTTTATAAAAAGAATGCCAAATTGCTGACATTTATATGCAAACCAGTCATTACTGTCAAATAAGGATACAAAAATTGAATTGCTGACATTTTTTTTACAGTCTAAGTTATCATTAGGCATTATTTTAATGATGCCCAGCTGTTATGTTTTACTGGTTTTTCTTACCATTTAGCATCTTTAAAGTGACTATCTAATGTGTCAGGACAGAAGCCAGAGACTATCTGAAAAATAGTATCAACAAGGTTATAGCATAGTCTGGATGGTTTCCTTCAGTCTGATTTACATATATAAAATATAAGGTTCTGACTGTGCTAATATAGTTGCTGGGTTCAATGCCATTCCTTTGCACTTATATATGGTCCAGATCCATTAGTGGTGAATTAAGATGTGTTTTTTTTTTAATTGTATTTTAATGCAAATTTGGGTTTGCCTCTTACATTATAGACAATAATAAATAATGTATTTAGGGTGTCAGAAGTCTTGGTTTCTCATACAGCTAAATGTCCTGTACACCAGGTGGTTTCCTTGTATCAGACCATTTAACAGAAGGTATGAAAGGAAAAAATAATGATAAATCACTAGATTTAACTGATATAGCATATGGCTCTTCTGTAAAATACTCTACTTAGAAATGCCTACCTGTATTTTCTGAAAGGTGTTGCATCTAGTGATGCGTAGTTTGGATTCAGATTAATCCATAGAAATCTGACAATGAGGATCCAAAAAAAGTGAACCAAATCGAATTCAAAGCAAAAACAATGTTGGATATTTTTAGGAACATCAGTGAAGACTCGCTGAAGTTTCAAATGTCACTAAAACACAGCACAACCAGCAAAGAACATGTTAAATAAAAATAGAAGCAAACTTTTCCCCTTATTCCTAACAGTATACAATCAGGCTTTCATGTGCCCTTACATTTTTTCCAACCCATGAAGTAGTTCTGAATGGGCCCATGTTGCCTGCAAAGGCCTTGCTCCTCTTTCACCTACAATGTAGTCCAATGGAAGGACATTTGTCTTTGGCCATGATATATTCCATGGAAGTATTACTGCACCTGCCACTATTCACAAAAAAAAAAAAAAAAACAAACAAAAAAAACTTTAGTTTTCATTTTCAACACAAGTCTATGGGCAGTTCCCTGTCAGGTAGGATCTGCAGTTCCTGCTCAGTTGCATAGATTTATCTAGAACCGTTGGTGTCAACCTTCCTAATGCCGCAACTCCCGCAATGTGTCAACCTTTCTAATGCCGCAATCCCCACGATGATGTCATCATGCTGGGCACAAGTATGTGCGCGTATCTTGGGCGACCCCTGTGAAAGGGTTGCTCGACCCCCAAAAGCACTGCAACCCCCCCAGGTTGAGAGCCCCTGATCTAGATCCTGTACTGTTTACCTATTGTTAACCACTATTTCAGCTGTTAAAAGAAACCACACCCACATTTATGATGCATCTCAAATCTTATGTTTACAACCCCTGCATGCATTCTCCAGTGCTCACATAAGCACTATTATTAGAGAATTGCTGACCCTCTGCACAAACTAGATACAATTAAGTGGCCAATAAATAGAATTCTATTGTTTTACAGGCTTTAGTGTCCCTTTAAGTGCCTTCCCTCCCACTTAATAAACTACTACTAAAATACAACTAAAATTCAGATTAGAACATATACATTTAAAGTGTACAGTGAGTAGCAGAACAGAATTTCCTTTGGTGGGAAATGTAAGTTGTCACGTCAATTCAATGGTAAAAGAAGCAGAGTGAATCTGCTGTGGCAACTGGAAACTTGCTATACCAATATTAGCAAATCTGTAAAAAAAAAAAAAAATCAAGCCTGCTCTATCGTGTGCAGTGGAAAGATTGCTACATATTGTCTGGGGAAATTACATATAATGGATGAAAAACGTACAAATCCAAGTCAAATGCTGGTTTTACTGACAGAGCTGCAGTATTTTACAGCATAATGCTGGAGGGCCAAGGACTAGTAAGTCCTTCTAGGGATTTTGATATTTATGTTGCAAGGGCCCCTGAGCCTTTAACTGGATCCCAAAAAGGTACATTTCTTTATATATCTCAGGTGGAAAATTGATTCCATCTATTTTTTTACATGTTTTACACGTTTTACACGTATAGCAAGAGTATTCTGCATTTGGAGATTCAGGATGGTGAAAAATCTCCAGCTGTTAAAGCAAATTGCATATTATTTTTGGTGATGCTACTTTAAACATACGTATATCTTATTAAAATGTGTTATATGGGACCTACCCGAGAATATCATTTTGGCCATGAGGCCAGAACAATGATGTTGATTTCAGTTTCCTGCCTATTTAAATGCAGGAGATCATATCATTGGTTACCCATTTTAAACATATATAACTTCATTGGTTAATTTAAATTTGGTTTATTGTAAAGAAATTATTTCAAACATAAAATATTTTAGTGTTTGTTTTTTTTTTTTCTTTCCTTTCAGATAAGAGACAAGACCATTATAAATCCGCTCCAGGCTCTTTTAGTACTAAATAAAGCAATGAGTGGTGTGATGTGATCAGTCACATTAATAACTGTATCAAAGTACAGTAGTTTAATAACACTGCTAAGTGAAACATAAACATAAATGACAATGTGTAAAATGTAACAGCACCGAGTTGACTTCCTGTCCCTGTGCTTTTCATCATTATTCTTAAAACATAAATAGAACAGAAAATGTATCCACACCAGGCTTGTGTGTAATCAAAAGCGGGGGTTAAAATCCTCACATATGTAGTACGTCTTAGAACACTTTATGCAAAAGAATTCCAAGCTGACCTCATCCAGTCCCATGAATATCTGTGGTGCTTTAGATCAGGGGTCCCCAAATGCCGGGCTGCAGACGACTGCCAATTCGCGGCTTCTAGGCACTGGGTTGCTTGATGGTAATGGGCACACAGGAAGTGCATCACCATCATGGAGCCAACAGCACATATTTCCCCACCCACTCTCTCTCCCAGCGGTCCAAATTTTCTCACAGCAAGTATCACATGATGAAAATCTCGCGATACTTACCGGGAGAAACTTCAAAGCGTTCTCCTGAGTTATTCAATTCAGAAAAGCGCAAACGGCTTTTCCAAATTTAATACATTTTATATAGAGAGTATACTCCAAAATAACCTATCTTGAAATATAGAAGTATATATAAGTTGCCCTTGGTATTTTTCTCAGTCTTGTTGCAATCCCTGTAAGAGGAGAGAATTTTCTGTTTCTAGATCTACATGCCCAGCTAATTACTGGTGATAAGCTTCCGCTAGTTACAGAGAACAATAGTGACTCATACAATGGAAGTAAAGGCTCTCTGGAAACCTATATAAATACATGATCTCTCTGGTACTGGTTATGGAATCTGACTGTTATAAACAGATGCTCTGAAAAATAATAAACTCATCATAATGTGCTTAAACAGATTGAGGGGAGGGCACTCGTGGATAGTTTAAGCAATGCGGTTTGTTTGCTTATTATTAACCTGTATTAGTCCATTTCTTCTTTATTTGGCTTATGTCTCTTTATATTATTTCTTTTAATCTTTGCAAAATGGAGTCATTTTCTCTTAGCTTTTTCTAGAGAAAAAATGTTTTCAGTCACCCGTCAATTCCTAGCATCATCAGTAAATTCTAATGGCGGATTCATTGGCTCTAGGGGGCTATTCACTAAGGTGCGAATTCGACTGTCGAATTCTCAAACAGCGGATTCCCATAGCAAATCCGTGACAATTTCCCAATCGTAAAGTCGCAACAATTTTTAAAAAGTTACATTTGCGACAATTTTCCCATAATAAAGTCGCGACTGGGACAATCTTCTCATTATAAAGGTGCGACTGCAACAGTAGCGGCCTATTGCGACTGTCTTCATCTGGCGAATTCACACCTATACGCAACAATTCGGACTTTAGTGAACCCTAGATCTGTGGACCACCTGGTCACAAATAGGGTAGAAATTTATCTTAATTTACCAAGCTGTAGTCAACGATTCTTATTTAACAAATATACTTTTCCTTTTTTTTAAATTTTTTTTTGTGTATATTAGGGGAATGTTTATCAAAAGGTAAATTCACACAAAGTCAGTGTGTTTATTTACTATTTTGTGTATTGTCATTTTACATAGATCTATTGAAAGGAGACAATGCCACCCTGGCATAATTTTCAGTACTGACAAAAGACTGGTGTAATTGAAAATAAAAGTAGGAAACCAGCAAGTGGTATTGTGCTACCAGGTGATTTTATTTACTGCATGACAGACATTACATGTTTCAAATGTCAGTGCTACCAGAAATTTTGTGGTTTTAAAAAGGTCAGTTAACTCCTATGCAGTTCACTTGCATAGTGGTGAGGCCACTATGCAATCACCATCAATGTATACACTGTAAAGTTCACTAAACCACACCTCCACTGTGGAATGTTAACAATGGAGGGGGCGGAGTGAACTGACCTTTTTAAAACCACAAAATTTCTGGTAGCACTGACATTTGAAAAAGGGCTAGGCCCGAAACATGTAATGTCTGTCATGCAGTAAATAAAATCACCTGGTAGCACAATACCGCTTGCTGGTTTCCTACTTTTATTTTCAACTACTGAATTCTGGTGCTATAGACGGAAGCACCAAGGGACCAGCCGTCCTATAAAAGGATTATTGGATTGCTGTTCCAAGAGGAAGAATCCTGAAATACAAAAGACTGGTGTAATGCTATTTTAAACACTTAGTGGGCTATTGACTAAAGTGAGAATTCGACTGTTGAATTCTCAAACAGCAGATTCCCACAGCAAATCCGTGACCGCGACAATAGTAAAGTCATGACTGCGACAATAGTCCTATACTAATCTCGCAATAGTAGCTGTCTATTGGGTAGTGGCAAATTCACACCTTTATGCAACAATTCACACTTTAGCCAATAACCCCTATAGAGTCACATACATCCACTCCTGAGAATTTTTTTATTACCACATCCTAGCTCTGATCCTCAGGAGATAGGCCATGCTTACCTTAGAAGTAGTGCCTGTAACTTTAAAGTGTAAGTAAAGTTATGGACAAAACTATACATACATGTATATTTTACATTTATAAATTATAAACCTAAATTTAAGCATTAAAATATAAAAATTATTTTGGGATCAAGAGTTCTCACTTCTTAGTCAAACAGCCCTGCTCCCGCTCCTATTCTGTGTACACACTCTTCCTGAGCAGTGCCGATAAGCCCCGACCCCACGAGTGAGGTCATAAACTATACAGAGAGACAGAATTAATCCTCCCCTTCTCCTATCTGAATAGCCTGTTTATAGCCCTGAGCATGCGCAGATTAGATCTGTCCTGCAGATAACAGCTGTTGGACAACCTGGATTGTCGAACTGTGTAGAGAAAAGTCAGTTAGAGGAGGGAGCGTGTCTCTGACCATAGCAGGAAACAATCACTGAATCAATGCAGTTGCAGAGGGATTATTGAGCTCTGCTGAGTTAAGAGGTGAGTCAGGAATTAATTGATTTATTGCTTAACAGTAGGTAAATAAAGCTTTATTTATATACAGGATTTACTTACACTTTAAATTAAATAAAGGGTGCCAGAGGTTCTTCTTTCAAACAGGAACAGTTTATTCACTGCATACCAATAGGAACACACTTTCAACTTAATAGCACAGCTTCAGTTCATATCAGAAAACATCTTTCTGCATGGTTACTCTTCCATTAGTAACCAAGAAACAGAAGCAGCTCTCATTATTTTCTGCCATATGCACAGCTTAGCATCTAAGATGAAACAAGTCTGAGTGCGTCTCACTCCAGGGGTACTACAATCTCCAGACCTAGTGAACTGCCACCCTAAGCCCCTGTCATTTTAAGACCCTGCTCTAGATGCCTGATATTTCATGCAGGACACCTGGGTGTTCTACGCCCACTGCACTCCTTGTTGGGGAAGCTACCCTTCTGTAGCTAGGGCTAAGTATTACTTTCTAAAGTGATCTTTACTGGGACTCTACTATCTCAATCTGCTTACAGATCCCTGCCACCCTTCTGGTAGAGGCATGGAGCCCAAAGACCCTTTCCTATCCAAAACAGCAAAATTTATCAGCTCTAGGATCCCACCCAGTAATTACACATTCATACACATGTACCTGAGTGCAATAAATAATTTATTCCACTAGATGAAGTCACCATAAAGCATTTCACACATATTTGGGGTTATTGGCTAAAAATGCAAATGCACCCGTCGATTTCACTTCGGATCAGTTCATAATGCCATGCTGGGGAAGTCTTTTATTTGCTTCTCCTTATTTACTTAGTGGCGAATATGCTTGGTGAACAAGCAAATGGAGATGGATGCTGGTTGGTGCATAGGCTGACGTAGTTAGTTAAATAGCAGGATGTGAAGTGATATGAATTCAAATTGTGAAGGGCAGTGACATCATCCTTACCATATTCCACTAACTGTATATAAGTTAATACTATATTTATTTTTGTTACCTTGTTCTTAGGTCATGTTGCCACTTGGTTGCAGTCTTTTTTTTTTTTTTCCACTTTTGAATGAATAGTTGCCTTGTGCAACACTGGATCCCTGCCATCAACCCCTTAATTCATCACTCTGATCTGGCTAAGTCAAACAGGTGAATTCGGAACAGTTTGTCGGTTCTAATTCGCCACTTCAACAGACTCCGCTGCTTGGTCAGTAGGCAAATGATCTGCACACAAATATGCAAAAAGATGAATAGAGCTTACATAAGTTGGAAGCATCAAAACTGGTCGCATATTCGTCACAGCGCAGAGTTTGCTCAATACATGAATACTGGGAAACAGGAAATAGGCACAAATTCAGAGTTTTATGCAACTATTCGGACTTTAGCCAATAACCCCCATTGTCTTCAGTACAATATTAAATAATGAGCCTCTGCTATTTACCTTCTAGTATATCCTCTAGTATATAACCTTCTAGTATTTAATTTTTCTAAAATAGCAAAACGTAGGGATGAATTATCATAAGAAAGAGCAATGCCACTATTTTGTAGTGTCTTGTTTGGTAGACAGTAATCACATACATTGTAACAATCATTTTAACATTCATTCATTAAATCGCAGACAATTTACTAGCTTACACTGGCTGCCACATTTTCTAAGCCTTTTGAGTAAAATGTCAGCAGACAACAGACTACTAACAGGGACCCCGCTAAAGCCCCCTACTAAACCACCTTAATTTGGCAAAGTTAAATTCACATATTCACACCAGTATGCCTTGGAGAGATGTTACTTTGACACAAGATGAATACTCTAATTGTTGTCCTATTCACAGTAATTAGATGCAAAGTGAAGCGTAAATACATGATTCTCCTTATGCCACAAACTGCACAAGAGATATCTGCGAATAAAGTTGTAGAAACGCACACCAACAAATGTTTAATCAGTGTATCAATTGTGGCTTCCATCTGTTCAGCACTCATGCATGGGGAATAATAAATAAGGTATTCCTTTAACACATATGTGTGTGCAGCCTTGTTTGAATTGTTACACAAACTGTGCAAGAACATCACAGACAAAAAAATCTTTACTAAATATGCAAAGGTGAGGGTGGTGGAGTGTGTAATTGTCAAGAAATCGTCTTTCTACAAAACAATTCTGACTTTGATAAATATGCCCCGAATTCATTTTTTTAATGTGCTTCTTCAGTCAAACTATTTTCTTTCATGGAATCAAATCAGTTTTGTTTATTCTAACAGAAATTCTAAGGGCCTTATTGACTAAAGGATGAATTCACTTGTCGAATTCACTTCGCTACAATTTGAGACACATCGTTAAAATAGTCACCAATTCACTTCTCCTTACTGACGAAACTGCGGATAGAGTTGTGGAACAGGTGGAATGCTATGGACAGAGTCGCTAGCGTAGTGTGGCAAAGTCAGTCGAATAGAAGTAGAATGTGAAGTCATGCAGAATGACGTGAATTCCCCCAGTGAAGTGCAGTGATGTCATCCTCGCCATATCTCATTAACTGTATACTGTATAAGTGAATAATACATCTGTTTCTATGTCAACTTGTCCCTAATTCATGTTTAGTAGTAGACTAATTTAGTCGCAATTGGCATTGTTGATTTAGAATGAATAGTCGCCTTAGACCACACTGCAACCCTGTCAGCAACCCCCCCCCCCAAATTGACCACTCTGATGTGGCAAAGTCAAGCAGGTCAGTTCGGAGCATTATGCCTTGTTGACTTCGTGACTGTGCTGCTTAGTGAATAGTCGATGTACCTTTACATATGCATGAAAAGTGATGCAAAGTGCTCCATAAGATTGCGAATATTGCAGTCACCCGAACTAGACATGTATTTGCCACATCACAGAGTTTTCTGCGTTTCTGCGAACATGGGATAGTGGCGATCAAATACAAATTCAGAGCTATACACGACAATTCGGCATTTAGTCAAAGAGGCCATAAGTCATTATTACATGATACGCTTTCTCTCTAAACGCACTAGACTTGGTTTGTAATTCTGTAATATATTCATTATTATTTGTAAACCCTGCCCCATGTTTTTACAAAAAAGAGTCATTAGTGTAAAAAGGGACATTTTATGGAAATTGCTCTTTTTTTTTCTACAGAAATCAGTCATTAGTGTTAAAAAGGACAAAAAAAATCAGAGTTGCTAATACTTTTTATATAAAAGTGTAAGTTATCATTAGGCACATTTTTAATGATGAATAACAGTTATTTTTAGAGCCCTTTTTTATCATTGTGATAATGCAACTTGATGCACTTGTATCAATGGCAAAATGTATGAACAGGACAGTTTGCTGAGGTCTCATAACCTATAGCAACCAAGCAGCAGTTTGCATTCTCTACCCTTGCAGCAATAGATTGGTTCCTCTATAGCAGTGGTTCTTAACCTTGTTTGAGGTACCGAACCCACCAGTTTCATATGCACATTCACCGAACCCTTCTTCTGTGTCTTTACCTCCGTGGCAGAGGCTCCACCGAACCCCTGAGACTGACTCACCGAACCCCTAGGGTTCGATAGAACCCTGGTTAAGAATCACTGCTATATAGGTTGCTATTTTTGGACAATCTGCTAAAGCTGTTGATACATTATTCTTATAGTAACTAAGTCCAGCGTTGGACTGGAGTTGAGTGGCCCACCTGAAAGGCCCACCAGCTACTGTCATGTGACATATGATGTCACACACAAGGCTGGAGAGGGCAGAGAATCTTTGCCCTGTCAGGCTGGGATAAAGGTCTAGCGGAAATGTTCCTGGTGCCCAGCAGGCTAGTCCAACACTGACTTAATCCAGGACTTAGGAAGTGAAAGGAGAGGTTCAGAATCTTTAAGTAAAAATAAAGAATTACTCTGCAATGTATATTTTGGGAACCATTAATCATGATGGCTGCACATTGCTTGCTTCATTTTAACGGTCCGTGTTATCCATGGTTTTGTTTCCTGTCACAAACTATGAGGATAGTTCAAACAATAAACTGTAGAGGTTTTGGAAAAATAAAAAAAACAATTCAAGAACCACACGAGAAAAATGAAGATCAATTTCAGATAAGCTTAGAATACAAAATCGACAAAATACTGAAAATTACATTTAAGGTGAAAGACCCCTTTAAAATTTCAGAAGCTTAATTCACTCACCTCTACTATGGATTGTTTATCAGGAAAATACAGAAAGGTCAGTGTCTAGGCTTTTATATTAGTGTGCAAAAAATAGATTTATTGTGGCATCTGCACACAATGACGCTAGGCTTCCCATCATCATCTACTCCCCCCAAACACTGTGTTTGTTTGTGAAGATGCCACAAGAAACACATTTTTGTAGACACTATAACTACTACAGTCTATGGTGAATATTATCAATGTTGTTTATACCTATTCCCTGCTATTCATTCCTATTTGCTGCGTTTTACCGTGTTTTCACCATTCAATCCTATTTGCTGCGTTTTACTGGGTTTTCACCATTCAATCCTATTTGCTGCGTTTTACCGTGTTTTCACCATTCAATCCTATTTGCTGCGTTTTACCGTGTTTTCACCATTCAATCCTATTTGCTGCGTTTTACCGTGTTTTCACCATTCAATCCTATTTGCTGCGTTTTACTGGGTTTTCACCATTCAATCCTATTTGCTGCGTTTTACCGTGTTTTCACCATTCAATCCTATTTGCTGCGTTTTACTGGGTTTTCACCATTCAATCCTATTTGCTGCGTTTTACCGTGTTTTCACCATTCAATCCTATTTGCTGCGTTTTACCGTGTTTTCACCATTCAATCCTATTTGCTGCGTTTTACCGTGTTTTCACCATTCAATCCTATTTGCTGCATTTCACCGTGTTTTCAGAATTTTTAATTGCTGCATTTTCAATTGTGCCATAATTACATAGTGGCGACGAAAATGCACCGCGACCCAATAAGAGCTCTACTGAAAATTGTTGCCGCGTTAAAACAAATGTATTTGACATTGATTTCAATGGTGTGCCTTTTGATTTGCAACAACTATTGATATCAGCGACTTTTTTGACACAAAAAAAAACGCTTGGAAAATTTGCACAAACATCTCTATAGACAATAATAGCTTTTCACCACGCTCAGTCTGGTGAACACTTTTCGGCAACAACGTTTGTTGCAAGGAGCTTGATAAATATCAATTTTAGGTGATTGGTTTTAAAGTGGCGACAATTTTTCGATATTGCTCTTTTTCGGGTTACAGTAAATTTTTGTCGCCGCTAGGTAAATTTGTCTGAATGGTTCTTAGGGATCAGTGCTATATTCCTCTATAACCCAGCCGTGCCCATATTGTTTATTAGACAGGTGCTTCTTATTGGATTCTTCTCTGTTCCATTTGCTGCATTATATTTCAGTTAGATTTTTACTTCTCTTACTGAGTTCTCTGCATTTCCCTTGTGTGTGTCTCCTTTTTAATCCAAGCAAAGGTACATCCCTGTTATAATGTCTTGTAGCCACTAGAATGCTAAAATTTAATTTTAATTCAGCCGCCTAGGCTTTCGTACAGCATCTCATATTCTGTGCTTCTAGCAAATATTCACATTTAATCGTTTTCACTTACACTTCTGTGGCAACCTCTTAGGCACCCTGGATTTTTAGAATATATATTCTGCGTTTGATTTAACATTTAAACATTGGTTTTCAAAGGATTGATGGCGTAAATTTATCAAAATTATTTTGAACTTTTCGAATTGTTTCACTTTTTATCAATGCTTTTACAAAGTTATTTTTCAATTTGCTAGACTTTTTTGATTTTGCAGATTTATATCACACTGAAAATAAATTGTCAATATCGATAAACATCAATCTGTTGAAACTGGAGCTCTTTACAGTGTTTTCAGTGCAGTTCCCCAGTGCAGATCGATATCAACATTCTTTTTCGATGTGAAAACTAATCTAATTGTAGCTAACGGACCTGACCAACTCCTAGGGAATAATGTTTATATTTTTTTGCCAGCCTAATGAAAACACTATTGGACAGAAACATTTGAGTGAACAGTTAATACTGGCAATATCGATATTTTGCCAATAGTTTACCAGCATTAACAGGTTGAAAAACTATTCAGCTTTTATAAATATCCCCCATATGTGGCAATGATGTGTTTGTAGCTCATTAAATAAAGCAACATGTTAAGTTAGAAGACCAGCCTCCATGCAAAATGCAAGTGTATGATTAAAGGCGCTACTGAATAATGACATTTTTGGGGGAATTCATCAACAAACAATTAGTTTATCCTTCTATGGACTCCATGTGTAGAATTCTTAATTTGAGTTATATTTTTTGTAACATTTCCAGCCCTGCTCTGTGAAATTGCAGCAAATTAATCAGTATTCAAATATATTATGTGTTTATGTCATATCAGCGGGGAAATGTATCAGCTTTTTTCACTGGTATGATAAAAGCTAATCTATGATTGGTTGCTATGGATTACTACACCTCTAAAGTTTACTCTGCTTGATGAATTCCCAGAAATGAGTTAATTTTTGTATTATGTTCATTTTTTATATAGCGCTACTATATTACACAAAGCTTTACTGCGGTTCATCATTCACTTCAGTCCCTGCCCCTTGGAGCTTACAATCTAGTTTCCCTAATCAGTCAAATACGTGCAAAGAGACAGATTTTTTTTTTTTTTATTGTGTGAGGAAACCGGAGTGCCCAAAGGAAACCCACGCAAGTGCGTGGGAGAACATGCAAACTCCATGCAGATGAAGTCCAGGGTGGAATTGAACCCTGACCTGCAAGGCATTAGTGCTAACCACTGAGCCACCACAATGCCCTTCAGTTTTATAAAACTTGGTCCCAACTTTACTCAGCAGCAGAACAACAAAGATTAAAGTGAAAAAAACTATATCTGGAAGGAAAAGTATTTTAGAAACTAATGGCATAGCCCCAACAGTGCCCAGTTCTCTGAATCATCAAGGCTGTATAAGATATAGACATGGGCACAATGCACAAGGCAAAAGCCTACAGAAGAAATGAAGAAGGTTCCCCAAGATACTTGTGTAAAAAAATGGAAATTGTAGGACTCTATTTCCTCATAATGTTTATGTATTAAGAGCACTTTAGCAATGTGTGTCTGCTAAAATGATATTGTGTTAAGAATATATGAATAGTTCCATCTAGTGGAGTAAGGTATCAATTACTATAAAAATGTAATGTATATGTTATAGATGGGAGGAGTGTTTCCACAGAAGTGATAAGCTACTGTCAAGGAAGTGAGTTGATCTTTGTGATCCGGGGCCTCCACTGGGCAGGGTGGAAGGTGCCCAGGTGGAGCAGAGAAGGACAAAATGTCAGCTCTCATTAGAACTAATCGGGGGGAAACAAATGGCAACTATTATTTCTTCCCTGAACTTTTTTAACTACTTGACTTAGCAATTGGCTTAGTATAAAGGAGTTTTATACAGTGGGGAAAAAAAGTATTTAGTCAGTC
>WMED01003667.1:4105-15980 GCA_019650415.1 Pipa parva
AGAAAAGGAGACCACCTGTGGCGAGATACAGAAACACCTGTAATCAGCAGGTACAATTGTTTAAAATAAAACAATAAGTAATGCTCTCAACCTCCATGACCTGTATGCACACTCACCATGCAAGACTCCATTTTTCAGCATATGGCACTGGCGATCTTCATGTAATTGAAGGAAGCATGAATGGACAACTGTACCAAGACATTCTTGATAAGAATCTGAGCCATCTACCAGGATCATGAAGATGAAATGAAGAGGTGGACATTTCAGACAATGATCCCAAACATACCACCTAAAAGAAACTCTCAACTGGATTCAGAGAAAGAAAATAAAGCTGTGAGAATGGCCCAGCCAATCACCAGCTCTGAATCCAATAGAAAATCTAAGGAAGGAACTAAAGATAAGAGTTCATAAAATGAGGCTGCAAGAACCTTCAGTATTCGAAAAGTGTTTGTGTGGAAGAATGGGACAAAGTCACACCTAAACAATGCAGGCGACTAGTTTATCCATGCAGGAGGTGTCTTGAAGCTGTCATCACCAAAAAAGGCTTGTATACAAAGTATTAAATACATTTCAGTAAGCACGTTCAATACTTTTTCCCTGTGTCATCTCATTTCGCATTATTATACATAACTTAATGTATGCCTTCCTTTAATCATCTTTTTTCAAGGCTAAATAGGGGAAATGTATCAAATGGTGTTAAAATAAAGAATGAATGTGTAGTACTGTAGTTTTGCATCCATTTTTTTACCAATATATTATTCATTTTCTGTTTATTTTTGCCCCAGCTCCATCTGTTTTGTCATTTTTGCAAAAATCATTGTTTAAGACCAAGTGCAAATTAGCATTGCTTGTAATAGATCCATTGTAATATTTTAACATGTTAAGATCTGTATTCCTCCCCTCCCCTTGACTGGACAAGCTTTTGGTTTTCATTTAATGACATTACCAAAAGCAGTTGGGCTAATGGGTGAATCAGCCAAAGAAAATATGGTCTGGCCTAAGAACTAAGAAATACTGTCATTTAAACATTGTTGACTGTATTATTCCATACAGTTTTTCTGTGGGACTAGATACAAACATTTTTGAAACTGATAAAATATGTTTCTGTTTTTTCATTAGCAGCAAAAAAAAAAAAAGAAGTTATTTGTAAAAGCTGTAAAAAGAATGATTTACTTTGTACACTAAGTAGCATATACCCTCTTAATATATAATGGTGAAAACTGCAGGGAAACAATCAAATAAATGAAATCACTCGATATGCTTTTTTAAGATTTATCTAAAGAGACGTCTGATTATAATCCTAAATGGGATAATCCTGTACTTAATGAATCTAGGCAGTATTTTAAGCAGTAGTTGATGCATCATATGTTTATTGTCTGCTGCCAACAAAATATAGGTCAGTGTTGTCACTGCTGAAAAAAGGGGTCTTTTTTCTGTTCGGAAAAGCAGAGAACTTCAATCAAGACATTTCTTATTTAAAACAAAGCTTCTGTTATTTCACAGAAATAGTATTTTTTTACATTACTCTGTTTCAAAAAGAGGCCGTGCTTGCATCAAAATCCTGTGTTAACTCCAGTAAAATTATTATACTCAATTTATATTGTTTGCAGAATAATCTATTTACAAGCCTGGCATAGAAAAACCAAGATGTTGCATCAGGCCAGGTTCACACTGGTGTTTATATATGCTGCTCTCGGAAAAAATGCACACCGCAAATCCCTATGGCACTTGCCTTCTTCCGACCACACCAGCGCTGGATGCGAACACACGCACTCTGGATCACTTCGCATCGCGGATTTCCTGACCATACGGACACAACGGGAAGAATGCACGCACATAAGAGGAACTGTGAATGCCGAGGGAGCGTTAACATTGCCTCAGGTAAGTACAATAGAAAAGCGCGATTCAAAGATACAACGGTCTGAATTTGCCGGCATATTTTCGGGACACACTTTTTTAAAAGCGCAGCGTACAGAAACACCAGTGTGCACCTGGCCTCAGCTTTGAAACTGAAGCAATTAATTTATTGGTTAATAATTTGAATTTAAATTGCCAAATATTGGCAATATTTGAGCATATTATAAAATCAAAATTATTTAAGGTCATATTTATAAACACAGCGCTGATTTTCTAAAAAGATATCAAAACCCCCACTGCCCCAAGAGGGGGGCAGTAAGAGGGCTGTTTTATTCACTATTTTATTCACAGGTGAGTCTTCTGTTCCTTTACTGGTAGAAGTGAATTGCTACCAGTAACTCAAGTTGGGTTGCCTGTGGTCACCTGACTCAGGCAACCCAACATGACCCAGCTGAAAATCAGCCCCGATTAAGTACACTGGTAAATAAAACTAATAATTTTAGTACTCATGAGTGATTCAGACTATGGCCAAGATGGCACTATACATGCGTGCATATTGATTTTAATGATGGTTGCTATTGATATATATCCTATCAGTAGGATATATTTTACTTGCATTTTGTTGGTTTTACTGTCTGCATTAAAATGCCATCGCCCTTACCTTCAATATCATACACACATGACTAACAGAATTTGTCACCATCCAAGCTGTTGGCAGGAAGAAGAAGAATTAACTGAACAAAGGGATATGACTATTAGATAGGATTACTATTTGTTCTCCTCTGACAAGGAAAGTGTAAAAAATATCTGTCTAGATATGGTGTGAAACACTGTAGGTGGGATGTCATTCATAGGGTTTGAAAAATGTAACACTGTTCTATTCCAGTAAGAATTGTATATTACTCTAGAACAAAGTGCTTGAAATGTCATTCACACGACTTACAATATTTAATATTGCAAAAATACATTTGCAGTAAAGGGCAAGGTCACATAAGTTGTTTTTTTTCCATGAGGTAGGTTTGAATTTCATCAGATAAACCTAAAAAAAAAAAAATGTACCAATATGGACCAAACACAAAATACATATAACGTCAGATTTTTTTGCTCGGTTTTCTTTTCCAACAATAATAAAGTAACAATCCAATTAAGGAATCAGACTGTCTGAATAGGACTTGATTCAAAGTTGCACATCGAGTAGTCAAAGGCTTCTGATGTACTCCTCTGTCCTGCTTGCCCATTTCTAAAAGTGGGGCAGCCACAAATTTGTGCAGTCCATGTGGCCCCAGCCTCATTCTATTTTTTTATCCTAGATTGATTGCATGGCTACCTGGCTCTTTTTGCAGTCAATGGGGCACAATCATTTTGGTGCAAAATATTCAAAGCTTTGGCACAAGTTCATCCCCACCCCCATGAACTTCAGATCCTGGATTCTGGTGGTTGATGACATGTGGAGATGACCTTCATATTTTATTTAAAAAAAAACAAAAAAACAAAAACCTTCTCCAGCCCCCTTTGGGTCACAGACATCATCACTGCTGATGTCAGAAAAAATATCGTTATCCACCCTGCCTGTTGGTACTGTTACTGTTGCTACTGTGTAGAAATTTGCTGTAGGCTTCTTCCCTAATTCTCTTAACATTTAAAGAAAATGTACCATTTATTTGTTGGATGATGTGAATAGAAAAGTCTCAATATTCTGTCCAAAATTACATCATTCATTTTCTATGGAAGAAAAGCTATTGGGCCATCATTTTTTAAACCTTTCATCTCTCAGAATTGTTCAGAGATTAGGATAAATGCTGGAGTTACTAAAAAAAAATACCTGTTTTAGCTATTTATTTTACCTTACTTTTAATCAACTTAAATAAATGATGTTATTAGATTAATAACTATATTACTATGTTCTTCTTGTAACAGACTTAAGGCTTGAAATGATGAAGATAAAAATCTGGCATTGTATAACTATCTACAAACTGCTGTCTGTTTTCAACACAATATGCATTTCTGAGCTCAACTCAACTTTATCAGAGAGGATAATCTCCATGAAAAGGATTTACCGGTTGCTATGCTGTCTATTACAATATGGCCATATCGATATTCTCTTTTCTTGGTAAGATTAGTAATATCTCGTGGATTAGTTTGTCTATCCATACATACACATAGCATATTGCCAGAGGGACAGTTTCTCCCCACTCATGGAAGGATTAGTTGTGCGTGTGTGCTGTGCACAGTTTATTGCTGTGAAACATCATTCTATGCTCTATATAGCACATCCAAATTTAGCAAACCTTCTCAAGGGTATGTATGGTTCCATTGGCCTTCTGCTTTGCATATATACATTAAAGTCAACCATATACATAAAATATGTGTCACTTCTTAAATACAGCACACTTAGCACATTTTGTTACAGTTGTGCATGTGCAGATATTATTTATTTATTTTACAGCACATAAAATAAACTGTCAAAATGGAGATACAATCATAAAGACTGCCTATATAGAGTGTTAGCTTTAAAATAAACAGGCCAATGTTTTACCACTAGCAAACATTTAATAAGCTCTATTAACCAACAGCAACTAATCAGCAGTTTGCATTCATTGCAGTAATTAGATATCAGTAAATGATTGCCACAGTGATAAATTCTCCTGTTAATGTTGTATTACTGTATCATTTAACTTTTCTATAATTCCAGTTCCTTCCCAGTGCCAGGCATCTATTATTCTTAAACCTGCCTGGAGCTAAGATGAAATCACTGAGTTTCCAAGTCTTGCTTGTCATAAAATCATTGTCTCATCTTCTTTTCTGTAAATGGAGCATGCATTATTAGTAATACATTCACTGTTATAAAATTGTGTGGAGTCAATCTACTTTTTATCAAGGTAGAATTTAATGGACTATAACATATTTTCAATAAATTGACTAGGCCAAGTTTATTATAATTTCATATAACTGTTCTATTCTTCAAACTTTGCTAACTCAACAACTGTACCTGTCAAAAAAAAAATCAGAGTGTTGCTTCTGTAGCTCTTTTAGAAATTTGATTGGCATATAGGTCATTTTTTCATGACCTTATGGTGAGGCTGACCCACAAATGCTTAAAAGGGTTGAGATCTGGTTATTGTGCTGACCAGTCGATCAAAGACAGTACTCTGAATCCCTGGCTTAGATATATATTTTTGTGGACACTTGGCATTTAACACTGTCATGCCACACAGGCTGATCCTTAAACTCGAACAGATTGGTATTGATATGTGCATGTGCAACTGGCTCTTGGACTTGCTGACAGATAGTATAAAGACTATCAGGCTAATCAGTACTGTATCCTCAGTCATTCGACTAAACACTGGTGTTCCTCAAGGGTGCGTATTAAGCCCCTTCTTCTACTCCCTATTCACCTTTGACTGTACCCCCATCTACAACACAATCCATATTATAAAATTTGTGGATGACATCACTGTCATCGGCCTTATCAAGGGAGAGAAAGTGACTGCCTATATGGATGAAATGCAAAATCTGGTATCCTGATACGACCTAAATATGCTCTTACTGAACGGCCGGAAGACAAAAGAGATGATTGTCAACTTCAGGAGGAGGAATAACGAACTTGAGCATCCCCCAGTCCTGGTCAACAATGTTGAGGTGGATAAGATGGATAGCTTTAAGTTCTTGGGTATCCATCTATCCAAAAACATAACGTGGTACCTCCACTCCTCCAAGTCCATAAAAAAAGCTCAGCAATGGCTATACTTACTCATGTGTCTCAAGAAGGTGTGGGTCTGCACCAGAATACTTATTGACTTCTATTGGTATACCATTGAGAGTATCATTCCATACTGTATCGATAATTGCAGCGCTTCTGATTGCAAGGCACTCCAGAGGGTAGTCAAGATGGCCCAGTGTATTATTGGTACCCAGTTTACTCCTATTGAAGATATTTACCATTGTCGCTGTCTGGCTAGGGCACATAACATCACAAATGATGCTTGTCACCTAAACCATGAACTATTCTCTCTACTTCCATCTGGGAGACGATACAGATGCCTGAACACTCGTACCAGCAGACTCAGGAAAAGCTTCGTCCCTGATGCTACCATCATCCTGAACCTGTCCCACTGATAGCTCTTTAAATTATGGAGACTTCTTGGCACTTTTTTCACCAGTGTCCCATTCCCTTGTTGTACTCCTCCTATACAATGCTTGTCTTGCTCCCCTCTACACATTATTATGCTCCTGCTCCTCATCTGTGTATTGCCCTGTGACATATAATTGCCTAATGTATGCTATTTATATATTCTATCGATGACACTCTATTTATTACTATTTTATTTTTGTATTTAATATTGTTGTAAGGATGCCACATATTTTTGCTGTTATGTACTGTATGTATGTATTTATACAGTGACAATAAACTGAATCAAATCTAATCTAATATATTTGGAATCGTTGTTCTGATATGATGATATGGTAATTTAGAATAGAAAGCTTTTTTGTTCATTATTCCTTGGATTCTGTGTAAAGCTCCCACCTTAGCAGTACCATAGTAGTCCTTTACAACTCAATTTCTTTTGCCATAGATGACAGAAGGCATCATGCACTCCTACAGCACCTTTCCTCATTTCATTTGCACTGCATCTCCAATAAGATTTTTTCTTTTTCACAAACTCAGACTTAAAATTTCAAGGGGATATTTATAAAGCCCATTTAGACCTTTTTGATGCATATCAACACTTTTTTTTTCATGTTTTATGTTATTTTTGCATTTATCTGGATTTTTCAATTCCCCTGATCTATATATGGTTGATAATAAATTGTCAACTGTGGCTAAGTGACAGGACCAACTCCTCAGGAAAAAATGGGTTTCGCCAGCTTAAAACTGGTGAGCAGCTTTGGGCAAAAAAAAAAAATTGACTTAACATTACACAATGTTACAGCCATTTCACAGTGTTAACCAGACCCCCAGGATCAAGCCTATTTGGATCCACAAGGAGGAAAAGCTAACCAAAAACATTGTTACATAGGTTTCTTCCCCAGCACGATATCATATAGCAAATCACTCTATTTATGCTTTAATGAAGCTGCCAGCACCTGTACAGCATCTGTTTTTAAGGCACTGGTGTATTTGTGTTCTAGAGTTGTGAATCTGTTTAATTTTCAATCCAGGTTAAATCAACTAAATGTATAGAAGAACCTCCACTTTAATTATACATAATACAATAGTTTGTAAATGCCAAAAGAATACATGAGTCCATCCAATCCAACCTATTTATCCTGTAAATTTGATCTGGTGGAAGGCAAAAACCCTGCAAATAATCTACAAAAAATCCTTCCTGAATCTCAAACTAAATCCTAATTTCCATAAATTGTAATATTCTTGCACTCAAGAAAGACACTAATGACTCTTTTGAATACTGCAAATGAATATTTCATGACAGTTTCCTCAGGTAAAGCATTACACAAAGTAAATGTTCTATATTGCAGGAAACTTATTTCCTTTAGATATAGAGGATACCCCCATGTCAAAATTACAGTTCTTGTGGATAGATCTATGTATTAACATAGTTATGAGGTTACCACTCATATTATTTCTAAAATAAATAACCCAATTTTGATTCTTTCTCGGTCCACCCATTCAAATTATTACTATATAGTCTTCCACCTTTATAGGAAAATGTTAATGGGAAACAGGAATCATCTTAGATAATTGATAAATGTAAACTTCTAAAACCTGAAAATATTTGAGTAATTTCTCTGCTTCCAGATAGCCTTGATGCTGACTTTAAGCTCAAATCAGAATAGCAGATCTAGGGCAAGTTGACATTGTGCTTCCTTTAATAAGATTCTCAAATCACAATTTAGCAGGGATCTGGAGAGTTGCAATGCAAGCTTTGTTGTAGCATGCTACTATTGTAGGCAAGCCATGGAATTTACTCCATGTATCTGCAACTTTCAGGATTTGGCTAGAGCAGCGGTTCTCAACCTGTGGGTCGCGACCCCGGCGGGGGTTGCGAGGCCATCCCACTGGGGTTGAGAACCGCGCCAGCACCCGGAAGCGTCCGCAGGAACCCTTCTTATAAGGTGTGACGTCGGCCGAAAACATCATCACGCTTGGTGACGTCAGCGCGTGATGGCGCGGTGACGTCAGCAGGGGTCGCGGTCTCACAAAGGTTGAGAACCACTGGGCTAGAGTAACTTCTGCTTGTTTTTAGATATTAATAGTTGACTTGACTTTAATGCCACCCATTTCTACTATGTCTTTTGTCCTATACTAAATATTCCATGTGCAGTCTGTTTTTGATATGTAAAATGGTATAACTATGTTCTTATTATGTGCATATATGCCCTTTTAATTCCCTTTATTATTCTATATGCCTTGGCAGCAGCTACTTGACACTGATTACTACAATTAAGTTTACTGTCAACAAAAATGTCTTTTTCCATGTGAGCTTTTGACCTCATGTTTTCCCATTTACTTTTAATAATACTGACATGTATTGTCCCTTTCCATTTGCATCAGTATTAAACCTCATTTGCCACTTCTCTGCCCAAGCCTCCTTTCATCTTTCAATCTATTTGTAATAGATAACTGTTCTATTTTGTATTTATTATTTTATGCTTGGACTAGGGGAAAATTTGTGTAAGTGCTTAATAACTGGCTTAGTGGTAGGAAACAGAGGGTGGTTATTAATGGTACATATTCACACTGGGCTACTGTTAATAGTTGGGTACCCGAGGGGTCAGTTTTGGGCCCTCTTCTCTTCAATATATTTATAAATGACCTTTCTGAGGGATTGCATAGTAAAGTTTACATTTCTGCAGATTATACTATACTGTGTAAAGAAGTTAATACAAAGGGGAATAGTATTTTTTATTACAGATGTATCTAGATACATTGGAGGCTTGGGCAGAAAAGTGGTAAATGAACTTTAACACTGATAAATGTAAGGTTTTGCATATGGGAAGGGAAAATACATGTTTATATTTTTTTCTAAATGAGAAAACACTGGGAAAAACAGACATGGAAAAGGATTTAGGCATTTTAGTTGACAATAAACTTAACTGTAGCAACCAGTGCCAAGAGGCAGCTGCCAAAGCAAATACGGTCATGGGGTGCATCAAAAGGGGTATAGACGCACATGACGAGAACATTATTGTACCTCTTTACAAAGCACTGGTCAGACCACACATGGAATACTGTGTGCAGTTTTGGACACCAGTGCACAAGAAAGATGTGGTTGAGCTTGCACAGGTTCAAAGATGGGCTACTAAAGTAATAAATAAAATGGGCAAACTAGAGTACCAAGTAAGATTATCAAAACAGACACCCCAGACAATCACAGTTTAAAACCTCTCTGCACATAGTTTCCATTTTTAGTTTGCTCCTCCTTGCTGCAGAGGATATTTCCCCAAATCCTGGTGCCTGTTTGTTTTCACCTGCACCCTTCCAACCTACCTTTCCCTCCTGTGCCTCTTGTTCATCTAACCTAATCCCAATTCCCACTATCCCAACTTAACTGAATGTGGGATCTTGATCCCGGGAATTATTTTGATTGCCATATTTTATCCCTAATTTGAGGATAATTGACTCTTGCCTTATGGGTTTTTTTCACCTTTCTCTGGATCAGCAGTGCAGGATAAATGGCAGAACTAGAGGAACTTGTGTCTTCTTTCTTCAGCCTTATAAACTGTGTTACTATGTTACCTAGTTTAGTATCATCTGCAAATATTGTAAATGTTCTATACAATCTCTCATCAAGGTAACTCAAGATAATATATTGAATATGACTCAATACTGAGCCTTGTACTATCCTATTAGAAAAATTACCAATTTTTTCATTTCTTTTTTTTTTCTTCACTAAATGGTTTAATTTTAAGAGAACAACAATATTTTATAAAGAAGCTGAAAATTCAGCTTCAACATTTTGTAAAATTAAATTAACATTTTTGGGCTTGTTTTGCTTTTTTTTTTGGCAATGGTAACATTTTACCTTCCTGAAGTACATTGTTTATTGTCCCTTTGACAAAAAAATTGAAGGATAAGTTAAAATGTGTTATGTTGTACCTTTGTTATTGCGCCTCTCAGGAATACTGTTTATTTTAAGGTCTAAAATAGCACCCCATTTCCATCTAGATGGGTCCTCCATCAGTTAGATAAGGACATTTTTTGAGTTTATTAGATCCACAGGTTACAGCCTTCAAATTTTTATCTGGGTCTTCAGTATTCCCCATAATAACCACCTCGTTGTGAGTTTCCAGCTCATCTGTTTGCCTTAGTATTAAATTTTGATAAATATAGCAAGTCCCACAGAGTAATTTACTATTGTATTTCCAAATATTTATTCTACCCAAAGAATCTCCACTTGTTAATTTCCATCACATATAACTACAAATAGTGTGATCTTCAGAGAGGACTTTACATAAAAACACCTACCAACCACATTCTGGTATTTAAGTTTCTTTCTAAACATACTGTAACCTCTTAAGTTAGCCACCTAGTGATACCTATCATTCCATCAGTTATTTCCACTATATCATATTTTTCCTCAGACATTATTAACAACAGTTCATCAATTCGATTTTTGTCAGGCCTCTAGAATTAGTCAGCAGTTTATTAGTAATGCAGAAAAAACGGTAAACAACATAATCATCGGTAAACAATCATTAACAATAGGAGGATGTGTTTCCTGAGAAAATTGTTTTATTCTGAACATTTATGAATCCAGGACTGAACTTTGGAAATGTCAGCACACTACATACTTTGCAACCCAAATAAATGCAATTTATTTTGCTTTATTGAACAGAATAATGGGTTTCAGCTGCAATAACACAATTACAAAAGCTTCTCTAATAAGCAATTTGCATTTTCACATAATTAAATAAGGGCAAGATGTTGTTAGGATACTAGTGTGAATCTTATACAAATGGGGTTTAGCAGTTATATGTCAGTCATTTCAATCAGTAATATTCATTTACTGCATTAGTCACATCTTAGCTATATTCTCAATTTAATGGTACCTCAATAAAGTACCAACACTTAAAACCAAATACATTTCTTGGTCATTGGAAAGGTATGTATGCTAGTGTATGTACATGACTCCCTCAAAACACATTAGCATACCATGTAGTGTTTAAGTGTGGTGCTTTTGACTTATTTCAACAGCATATACATACTAACTTTCTAAATTGATTTGTAAGTGTGCAGTGAGTTGCCTTTTATTTTAAATGCCATACTCCTGCAACCAATCGAATTTCATCTTTCCTCAACATATTAAAGAGAATATCAGCATGTTTACAAGCTCCTGACCAACCTTGAGGGCAAAAGCAAACTCTGTGCCATATTTCTTGGGGTAAACACTGAACAAAATGCAGAAGTAAGAGCCTGCATACAGTCCCCACTGATTTCTAGGAAAAAAATGCATAGTTACACAGTAACATAGTACTATAGTTATATGGTCAAGAAAAGACACAAATTCGTCCTGTTCAGCCTATTATCCTGCAATATGTAAAAAACACAATCATAGATTCTGGGGAAAAAGCGCATAAAACAACATATTGGTGCGACTATAAAAAAAAAAGCGCATAAAACAACAACGTTGGTGCGACTATAAATACAGCATTTTTATACACTTTGTCATTATTACTACTTATTTGCTCCTGACAAAGCCGCAGTCACTGGCGAAACGCATTGAGCAGCGTTCTAACAACCAGTGAGCAACAGTTTCCTCCCACACAAAAGAACCACCAATGCTTGCATCAATCTACAGGTCGGTACTTGTGAGATTTTATTGAAGTTGAGGAGGACTCTGTGCTGTTACCCATTTGGAATTTCGTTTATGCATGATACAAGAAAGCGTTTTGTAAGTGCAATACTTTAAATTTTTTAATGATTTTAAAATATTAAACTGTACTACTCTATGTGGAGCATTTGTTTCCTTTGTTTATATACATCATCCCCTGGTATACCGTTTTGGAATTTGGAGTGGCAGTTTGTTTCCTTTTTGCCAGCAGAGGTTGGCCATCT